>RJWJ010010635.1:0-46507 GCA_004363605.1 Indri indri | reverse complement strand
AAAAAAAGATGAAGAATTAGGTTTCAAACCAATCTAAATAAACTTGAAATACATTTGTGTAAGTCTCAAAGAAAGTTAAAAATCTGGTCACTGAAACATTGATAGCTTTGCTTCATTCCAAGATTGTGTTTGGCTTTCGTGAGAGACACCCCATAATTGTCTAAACTTACTGGTTGAGTCTTTGTAAACCATGTGAAATGGAAGAAGAGGAAAGAAAACTAATTCAGGTTGTGTGGGGCTAACATTTTTCCACCACATGCTGCACGCAAGAGAGACCTGGACATTGTGCAGATGACCCAAATCCTCTGGGGCACAATCCCCACGCGTTAAACAGCAGGAAGTTGGGTGGGGAGCGAGCCGTTCCCTGCAGTCCCACGAGCACTGATGTTCTCTCATTTTTTACCTTCTTGTGCTCTCTGTGTGGAGAGATTCTGCAGTTATATTCCATAGATTCAGAAGGACTTTTCTACTTCTGAGTCCATGAGTATAAACAGAGCCATAAAAAGGAAACAGGTTATTCTTTTTCCCCATGAATAAAAGGATGAGAAGAAACAATGCAAAGTTCAGCATGGAGGCAGTTAAGTCATGTTTCAGGGAAGATTTTCCTGACAGTGAGCATTCCATGATGTCAACTAGGGTCTTGGAAGAGCTGCTGGAAGACTGCAACCATATATGGTTTATCTGCCTGGGGCCTTTTGGCTGCAGACTCACTGAAGGTAGAAGAGTAGAGAGACAAACCTCCGGGTGACAAGCCACAGGCACAAGCACGAGCAACATCGCAAACAAAAGCCAGCTTCTGAAATATTCCATGTTTTGACCACGGGGACCATCCCTTCTTCTGTTTGAGGGGGTGCTACGATGTCTCCCTCAGGTATTGACATGAACATAGTAAGTATTTTAAAGGGATTTGTTTGATTTGAATTTAAAAGATTCCCAGAAACAGCCAATGATGAATTACATCCCATTAAACAAAAAATGAACCCAGTGAGAGATGTAATTGATATTTGAGGCTAGATGCAGGCCCACTTTGATTTGCAGGGCTTCCTCCATAGGGCTGCTGGCTGGCGGGAGGCTCTAGCTTTAACATTCTCAGGCCATTTCCCCAAGTTTCAGCTACTGTAACATCTCTGATGGATGCATTTTGACTGGGGCAGGAGGCTTGGCAGCGTAATGGCGCTAACATTTCTCTGCCGCCTTTTAAGTCATAGCTCGGTGGGCTTGCCCTTTCCTATTTCATGGATTTGCTTTCCCCATTTGTTCTTAGTTGATTAGGAAATTGCTGAACACAGAACTTCTCCCTATCCATAAATATCACCCAAGTTACACAGCATGAGGAGAGAGCTGCTATATGTTTGGTTCACCGACTTTGGGACTTTTTGCAAATTAAAGGATTTGAAAGGATCTAATATGACCATACCATCAGATAATTTGTTAGGGCCAGGTTCTCCCCTTGGGGTTTTCATTTAAGTTAGTGTAATAGAAGGTGTACTCAGGCAACCAAGGACAGGAATTAGTAACCAGATGCCTCTGTGTGGGGGATGAACCTCATTTCTGGGTGTGCAGCCTTGCTTTGTATTTCAGGATTTCAAATTGTTACGCTCTGCTGTGCAACATGGTTTCACTTCCTAGAGGAGTTTAGAAAAGGAATTGCTGTTTTTATTGGCACTCTGTCACGTGTTTCCTTACTGAAAGATAGCGGGCTTTTGAGATGTAGTTGGATTTCACGGTGATATTTGGAATGGATGAAATTTAGTAAGTCTAATGAAAAAAATGTGTTGCATGCTGTCTGTATTCTCAGGTATGTATTAGGTTTTTTTTTGAAGACGGAAAAAGTCTCTCTCTGAAAGAAAGTTAAAATTTAGTTAGAAACAAAATCATACATACAGGAAACCACGAAGAAAGCAGAAGTATCCACAGAAGTGCTTATCTATGTGTTCACAGATGGGAGGGATCACAGGAACCCAAGAAGCACCATAATTAAGCTGGGGAAGTAGCCCCTAAGGAATTAGTCATATTTTACACATTTCTGGCTGATTGATAGACCATATATTATAGGAAAATAACATTATCCAGAAGTCTGCAAGCTGTTTGTAATTGTAGCCTTGCCACTAGAACCATTTGAATTTCTTCAGAAATTTTATCTCCTCTACAAAGCTTTTGTCTAGAGAAATGTAAATGATTCAGTTATCTTCCCTTCTAACAGTATTTTTATACACACACACTCTCTCTCTCTCTCTCCCTCAGGCCTTTGTTTGAATAAGATAATCTGTGCCAAACATTTTAGAAGGGTGTTTGACTTCTACCGCATTTTTGTAGTCTTCACTGTTATAACTGAAAATCTTCTACTTGGTACATTATTGATTGTGGTATTATTTTTATCTATGCTGATCAACACCTACTTATTTTGTTTCTGCTAATGGACCAGTACTTTTCTATTTATAAGGAAGCACATGGAAAAGGCAAAAAGCATACCCTCTGCCATCGAGAAGCTTGATGAGAAAGGGAAAATAACGGATGTGAAAATTTTGATAAGTGGTTATCTATTGGGATAAACAGAGTACAAAAGGGCTCTTGGAGACAACAGAAAACAGTAAAAGCTAGAACAATTCGGGAATGAAAAACATCAGAACTTGACCTGGACTTTGAAATGCTGGTAGAGTTTAGAGGCAGAAAAGATGTGGGGTGTGACTCCAGATTTTGGAAGAACAGCTGGACCTGTCAACAATAACCATTAAGCATTCAGGAGGTGCATTGATGGGCATGAAGAAAAGAAAAGAAAACGGACATGAAGAGAGAAGCAAACATTTACTCTTTTGTTTTAATTCTTAAAATTAAGAGCTGAGTGGAATGATCCTCATTTTACAGAAGCAGCAACAGTGGCTCAGAAAGAATAAGGACAGGGTTGATTTCAAGCCTGAATCTCTATGGCTTCAGAACACTGCTGATTTTGTGTCCTGCCTCTCACGCCGCACCCTATGGAGAGTAAAAATAAAATGTGGTCTCTGATTCAGGGAAACCTTTATTCATTCAAATTGGGCGAAAAGATGTAGAAATGGAAAGCGACCACACGAGGCTACCCATTATGGTTAGAATAGGCAGTTAGACAGATTCATGTGCCCAGAGATCATCAAAAGAGGTGGCGTTGGGTGGGGCAGTGGGGATATGGAGCGTAGAGGATGACTTAGGACAAGACTAGATTTTGACAGATTTTTATCAGCCTGAAATGGTGGCAAACACAGGAATTTACGAACCTTAGCAATCTGAGCATTCTGTCCAAAACAGCAGGTCCTGTCTGCTGTTCTTGGTCTTTCAGGTACAAGCATCCGATAAAACTCAAACAAATAAGTTTGGGTGGTGTGGGAATAGGTAGTATGCTTAGAAAAATCAGAAAAATCGCATGTGCTCAGAAAACAGATGCTCAAGAGCCTGTTTATCTGTCCTAATCAGGTCTGGGAGAAGGAGGGAATTGCTGTAATGGAAATAAGTAGAATAGGCAGTTTTATGCCCTAAGTATTTATATCATCTATTAAAGATATTGCTATAGTCCCTTTTCAGTGATTTGCTGGGCAGTTAAATTCAGACTTCAGTTCAGTTTAACACCCTGAAGTGGTTGTTTTACATAATTTATGTCGCCAGGATTCCTTTTGAACTACAATCCGACCTTCACAGGTTGAGTAAGAAGCTGAAATCCGAGGCCAACCCGGGTCCGGTGGGACCCCTACAGGAAGCTCCCAGGACCTGCTTTCTTCATGGTGAAGTGTCAACCACAAGCCTGGGCTGCATTGTGAAGGCAGATTTATTTGGGAATTTTGAACCGGGTTATGTGTTAAGCTGTTAGAATCATCACTAGACAGTTTTCTATGTGCACCTGTCTTGTGTCTACAATTAGGCTGTGAACTCCACAAAGGTGGCCATCACATCTTATGTCAGATCAACTAGATTAGTTTTTGTTCTCATCAGGCCTTCCACAAAGACTGGCTAGGTTCACCTTGCAAAGGGGGGAGGTGTGGAAAGTGGGAGGAAGAAGAAATGTTACTACTTTCCTTTGTAACCAATCTGTTTGGCGCACATTGTATCACATCCTCCTTTCCTCTTCAGACACACATATTTTCTGTACAACTTTATTCGTGTGTTATCAATATACTCTCCTAGCTTTCGACACCTTCTCTCTGCCTATTCATTCTTTTCAGTTGTTTAAGATGCATAGATAGCCATTGTTTGTGTCTACCCAGCACTCCTGTTTCTATTAAGTAGTTGCCCCTTCCCCATCCCATGGATAATGAGAAGACTGTCAGTCAGACTGCCTCACCACTCTTGGCCTCAGGGACCAGGATTTGATAGTTACGGTTCCCCAGACCTCTGCCCATGGTACTCTCTCCACAAAGTGCACTCACAGCCCATGCAGAGCCAATAGGCGTCCCCCCGAGAGTCCACCAGACAGGTGGAAACTAGAGAGGGATGATGTCTTTGTCTCTGGGGTCCCAAACAGTGAGGACTGTGTGTGCTTAGAGCTGGAATTGTCCTTCTTTCTGCCATATTAAGAGAGCTGTGTAAGAAAACAAACTCCTCGGAAAGGGGTGCTGAGACTAGGCTAGAGACAGAGTGTTTTGTAAGTGTGAAAAAAACGAGAAGGACGTTATTTTAGCACCTGGATTCAGACATGCTTAAAATCAGCACTATTCATGGAATTTTCATCAACCAATAAATTTCTATTTCCAGTCGGATTTCTGTCATTTTCCGCTGAAAGATTCCTGAGCAGTTCAAATGTCGTTGTCAAATTTCCTCTGCCTCCTCCCTCTAGCCTTCCCCGATCCCCTGCCCAGGTTACAAGGTTCCCTTCCTTGCTTGGCTTGCTCTTCTAATGTAACTCTTTCTGTTTGTGTTGAATGCGTTTTCAACATAATCCTCAAGTTCTGGGACAGTTTTTCTCAACTGCTTGTTTCAGCCTGGTGCCTGGCATGGGGCAGGGTTATACAGTAGGTGTTCAATAGAGATCTGGCTGTTGAAGTGGTTATACTTTTTCTGGAGAGTGAGGATTAGGAAAGTTAATACTATTTTAGAGGGTACAGCTCTGCCACTGTTTCTATGATCTGAGAATGGCAAAATCTGTCCCCTGTAAGCTCTGGGACATGAGCTGTACTAGGGTGCATGATGACAATAGCAACTCTCTCTTATTTTGTATCTTGTGTCCGAGATTTCATTTTCTCTCCTCCACTTTTGCTAATGGGATTTGATCCTCATCAATTGACAGTATACCTGGATCAGATGAGAACACTCTTGGCTATACGCCTCACCCACGGTCACACCAAACCAAGTCTCATAGCTGGGCTTCCTGAATTTAGGTACAGGTTTTGTCCTCAGATGAGGTGATCCTAAAATTCAAACACGAATAAAATGAAAACTTAGGTCCTTTACAGTTACTTGTTTATAATCTAAGGAAAACAATTTTGTAACAGAGACATCTCTAAGAGAATATTGTAATCTATGTTTGGAAAAGAACTGGAAGCAATAATAAATAAAGACAAAGGCAAGAAGTCCTGTAACAGAACAATCTGAACTGTGTAATTTATTTCTGGTTCACACACCATCTATTTTGTGCCTTGATTCATTTGTGTGCAACCGTGGCTTCAAGCAGATGGTGATCCATATAGGACAAGGGCCCTGTCTTAAGGTGTTTATGCTCCACTGCTATCTCCTTGCCACAGCAAACACACACTGAATACCCAGCACAAAGCTGAGATACACAGTGAGGGGGACGGAGTGGGTCAGTACACTTTTTTTTTTTAAACTTGAATTTGTATATTTAAAAACAGATAGTTTGAATTAAAGCAATATGGCTGAGTTCTCTAAATCACCTGTCCCTCCCTCCATTCTTCTGTTTTGCACATGCCAATATCTTTCTACTTCCCTTTCTGGAAGGAATTTTTAAAATTCTCCTATCTACCTCTGCTACATTGCAGGCAGAATACACTTTAGTTCACAGATGGATCCCAGATACCAAAAACCCTATCAACCCAGGTCCCAGGGCCCCTCCAAGGTGCACGATGAGAATCCACCTTATGTCCCTAGAGGCATGCTTATTCAACGAGTCACCACAGCGTCATCACACTTGAATGCTCCTTGGTGCAACGCTGATGCAGTGGGATGCAAACAAATTTGGGGAATCAGGATGTCATTCATTTCCTTCCTCTTCACTTCCAGTCCAAAACCCCCCACAGAGCAAACATCTTACTTTTAATCACTCTAAGCCACGATGTTCACTAATTTTTAAGTGCTAGATTTTAGAGAAGTGTTGTAGAGGCAGAGTTGCCTGAGGTATAGATCTGAGGATCTATTATAATAGAAGCGAGTGGGTCTTTTGTTTCTCTCTCTATCCCAGGAGACTCTTGGAAAATGACTTTTTAAAATGGAGGATTGAAACATCTCTCTCTTTTTTTTTTCTTTTTAAGTTTACATCACTGGTACGTGTTGAACAGAAATGGGGCCATTGAAATGTTTTGGAGGCATTTAAAAGGCCTCGGAAATGCAGGCAGTATTATTCATGTAATTCACAGGAAAACGTTGCAATATCATCTAGATTGATTTTTATGTAATGCATTTGTTTTACTTTTGGTGTATTTTAGCCACTGAAGTTCATTCCCACTCACTCTTCCATGTATTTACAGACCGTTGATTTGTCTGAAAATTTACTGTTTCAGAGTTCTATTGTTTATATCAATTAGCAGTAATTGTTAGAAATTTATTGTCATATATTGATTAAAATGAATAAAAAGGTAAGATAGTGAAATAATATAGCATAGTAAGAAAGTGGTCAAATGTGTGGGCTCTAAGTGAAAGAAGCCAGACACAGAAGGCCACATGTTGCAGGATTTCATTTTTATGAAATGTCTAGAATAGGCAAATCCACAGAGACAGAAAGTAGATCGGTGGCAGCCAAGGGCAGGAAGTAGGGAGTGACAGCTAATGGGTGTGGGGTTTTCAGGATGTGAGGAATATTTTATAACTGACTGTGATGACGGTTGCAGAACTCTCTGGATATACTGAAAACCGCTGGATTGTACATGCTGAATAGGTAGCGTATGATATGTGTACTATTATAGTTTGCTAAGGCTGCTATAATAAAATAATGAGAACAAGGGCTTAAACAATGGAAATTTATTTTCTTATGGTTTTGGAGGCTGGAAGTCCAAAATCAAGGTGTCGACAGGATTGGTTCCTTCTGCAGCCATGCAGGAAGATTCTGTCGCTACAAGGCCTCTCAGTCTTTGTCTTGTAGATGGCCATATTCTTCCAGTATCTTCACATCACATTTCCTCTGTGCTCAAATTTCCTTGTCTAATAAGGACATCAGTCCTAAGAGGTTAGGCCCACCCTAATGGTCTCATTTTTAACTTAATCACCTCTGTAAAGAGTCTATGTTCAAATCACATTCTGAGGTAATGGGGGTTAGAACTTCAACATATGAATTTTGGCAGGGGGCATAATTAAGCTCAAAGCACCATGTGAATTATAATTCAATAAACCTAGAAAGAAACAAATGAAGAAAAGAAGACAGAAAACAAGCGAACTGTGGAGCCAGGCTTCCTGGATTCAAATCCTGGCCCTTTTAAGGACTAGTGACTTTGGGTATGTTACCAAGACTCTCTGTCCCTTATTTTCTACATTTATAAAATGATAATAGTAATACCAGTGCTGTAGGGTGATTGGGAGGATTAAATGAGTCAATACATATAAGATGCTTAATGTATCACTTGGCATATGGGATGCATTCAATATAAGTTAGTGGCAACTACTGTAGATAAGGGTAAAGGGAAATTGAGATTATTTTACAGAGAAGAACATGAAAAGGGAAGTCTGATGGCTAGGGCATAAATGTGTTTTCCTCTTCATGGTCATAAATTGCTGGTTAGGAAACTGCTTTTCTAAACCTACTTATGAAGTTTAGAAAACGTACTATCTTCAAAGACCAGTCTGGGGGTGGGATGCTTTGAAACAATCCATTCGCTTATTCAACCCATATGCATTGAGCACCTGATGACTGAAGTCTGCATTAAGGGCTTTTTGCAGACCTTTCTGTTATAAGGAGAGATATGTACTATTTTTTTGCTTGTTTGTTTTTACTCATTAATATATTTTCAGAATTTACTTTCTTTGGGTTCTGATGGGATGCTTAAACTGTGTTTTGTTTTATTACAGAGAATATACATAATGAGTAACAGTTTGTAGTTTTCTGTCTGTGTATATTTTCCAATCAAAATTTAGAAGTTCCTTTCTGATGCATGACCAGCAGTTGTACTCTTATATCTACCAGGTTCCACTTCCTTCCCACAGAAGAACTATGAGGATTAACAGGGATGTTCGAAATACATTAATAAAAAGGCTCAAGGCAGCCAATTGGAGTTTATATTCACCAACGTCTTTCTCCAACACCCAGGGCTGTATAGTCCTCACTCTCTGTGTTCCAGAGCACATGCCATCATGGTCTCTGTTACAGGTACACTAGCTCTTTCTCAGACCGCAAAAGCCATCTCAATCCAGCTTAAAGGTTGGATTTTATTTCTCTTCATTTCCATATATTTTCCCTAAAAGCCTACTGCAAAACTCTCCCTTCTCATTCTACCCTCCTTTCTGTCTCTGATTTTTATTCCAAACACATCGTTATTTCCTTTAAAAAAAATTACTTCCAAGAAAATTTTCATACACTAAAAACAAATTTTTTGAGATTCTGAAAATGTATATGATGAGACGACATGTACCTTAAGATTTGATTTAAAGGGAACTTCTATTGGATTTTTGCAACTCTCTTATAGTACTCCATACCGTATCTGTCATGTGTGTTATATTTTCATTCATTAGTAAATAGTAACTGAGTGTCTAATGCTTTGCTAGATTTTAATAGGGGAAGTAAAGATACATAAAACACTGTCCCAACCATTCAGGAGTTTATAATCTAGTAGGAAATATAAAAGAAATATCTATCTATCTATATGTATATAAAATATATAAGGCAGGTGTGAGAGAGGGGCCATTAACTGAGAGATACACATATTTGGAACAAAAGAGAAAAACCTATCTTGTACAAGGATAAAAGCTTATTATGGACTGATCCATCTGATCGTACTCCTCTAAAAATCGCTCCTGCATCCCCTCTAATTTCCTATTATCTGGAGCATCATCATGGAAGTAATAGGGATGTTAAACCAAACTGTAGGTCTAATGAGAATAGAGATGAAATTATTCTTTGGAGTAAAATAAATAAACTAAAATAAACCCGTCTCCTATAAGGGAATACCCCAGCAGGTAGCTAACTAATGAAAACAATGATTTCCAAGGGGTTGTGCATTTCGAAAGTTTTGGCAAAGTGCTAGTTTCTCAGAGGCTTTTCACCCATAGAAACAAACAATATGATTAGGGGACTCCAGCCTTGCCTTCACCATCTGAACTTCAAAGAAATGATGAGGACAATTACCCACTCCCCTCAGCACCCCTCCCCAAAAGTGAAAACTTGGTCAGACTGTGGCACAAGCTTGACATAACTAATTGGGGCAAATATTCAGCACAAGGCATGGGAAATTAACCACCAAAGTCTCATTAGCATTAATGGAAATCGCACAGCTAATTCCCTTCCCATTGTGCGCAGTATTTACTTCATAATGTTTATCCTGACATTCTACAATTTCCAGCAGGAAGCAATGATTTAGGTGCATGGGGCTGGAAATTCTGTTGGGTCCTTTGTCAGCTCCTTTTCCCTCTTGCTCATAGACTCAGAGGGTGACCTCTGTGTGCCCTCACTGGCTTGGGGACAGCTATGTGTACATCTTAGCCCTTCAACCCCCTTCCTACCCTCTGCCCCTCTGTCCCCACACAGATACATGCTGCAGGAATGCATACCGAGTTTGTCCTGGCAATTTTTTCTGGAAGTCAAAATTCCAAACCCAAGATATGGGCAGGCTGGAAGGATCGGCTTACCTGGACTATTGCCCTTTCTGCCCCTCTCTTCCTGTGTTGCACGTACCACTGCTTTGTAGTCGGAATCCCTGTGGCCACAGCCTCCCTAAACAGCACCAAGCTATCTGTCTGTTTCATTGCAACTGTGGAGTCAAATCACCCAAATCTGTCATTTTTTAATTTATCATTTTCTCAGAAAATGCAAAGATCTTAGATCTCTTTAACTCCATTTACCCCTTCCTGCCTGACAAGAGTGTCTTGTGTATGTGAGGTCTTAGGCCACACCATGTATTGTACAAGGAGATTTTCGGTGAACACCTGCTCTGGTGTGCCTGGGACTTTGAGCTGTGCTGTATCAGTCTGGCCTCTGGAGGGGCTGGATACTGAGTGGCACCATTCCATGCGTGTGTGGTTGAACTTCATTAACACTCTGGACATGTTGTGTAAAACAATCCAGACAAAAAAGAGTACATACAGTATAATTCCAGTTACGTGCATTTCGAAATACAAATGAAACCCATCTGTAGTATTCAGAGATAGATGCTTAGGGAAAAAACTGCAAAGAAATACAATAATATAATTACATTTAAATCAGGAGAGTTGTATAGATTATAAAGGGTCAGAGGGGGCTTTCTTGACCTGGGAGGTGGTTGCATATTCATTTTGTGATACATCATTGATTATTGACCAATCTTGCATACTTATTTGAATATTTATTTAACAATAAAAAATTCAAATGTATATAGTGAAATACATAGGTTCAGAGACTTCTCACTTTCTAGTTATTTTATGATGACAACTTTATGAAATATTCATGATCACCATATCACTTTTTCAGACCAGGTACGCACTACTTAGAGAAAAATCTCTCCATCTTTCTCCATGTTTTTGTGTTAGTCCTTATATGTGGCAATGATAGTGGAGATTATATAATATATTCAAAAGATTATCTTTTAAAATTATGGTTTAATCAATGGATGGAAACAAAAAAATAATAATAACTTTGATTCTGTTTTGGAAAAGTTAGTAACATATCAAATTTTGTCTTGCCTGGTAGAGATTTGCCAGAAGTATCAGGCACCTCATCCTGCCTTGACCGAAGGAATTCTGCCTTTCTTGATGATATGCTACTTGCTACGATTCCTCTTAAAGATTAGTAGAGAGAGATTCACTAGCCAGAGCCCTGCCAGAAGCATTTATTTTGAAATTGCAATATGAGTAACTATGTCAACACACGGAAAACTTAGATGAGAAAAGGCTCATCTTATTAAAAACTCATGCTTCCAAACTTTGCTTGGGGGTTATCGAATGAAAAGTGTGGCCTTTCACCTGTTGGGCCTCTAGAGGGAGTTTACTGAGAGGACATACCAACCACTATGCTGCGTTATTCAGTAGGCATCGGAAAAATAACAACAATAATATTTATGCCCTGGCCTCATAAACTGTCTTTTCTGAAAAATACCACAAGGCATTCTAAATTCACTATCTCGTTGCTCCTCCTCTGGGCGCTTGGAGGCAAAAATGGCTTGTTTATTTCATATTTACACATAAGCAATGAGAGTGGCTCTTCAGCCTGTGTAACAGTTTTGACCTTTACTTACTGGTCTATGTCACACGTATTCTTCAGATAACTGGTAGCTCATCTCTGAACCATCCCTGAATGTAAAAATGCTGTGAAATCTTCTTTAAAAAGAAAAGACAAAATAGGGCCACCTTGGGTTTTGAGAATAAACAAGTAGGAAACAAATTAATTACCTGCAGATGAATGAGAAAACTGTATTTTTGCTCAAACACTTTCCAAATAGCTTGGAGCCAAGTGTTTCTCCCAGCCAGTTCCTTGTGGGGACAATAATTAGGTTTTTGACCTTAGGTTGAAGATCTTTCAGGGGGCACTTAAGCTTCGTTCAGCCCAATTTGATTTCATCATGGCACCACACTGAACATTCGATTTTATACCCACAACCTGTAGATAGCAAAAGGGAAGGATCAGATGAGTTCAATGTATAAAATTTCCAGTTTTCATTGTCTTTCTCTTCCAAACGGAGTGTAGAGAAATCTAGTTTCAGTGTTAGAGGCAATCCGAGACTCAACTGCATCCCGTTTCTCCCTTTTAAGACCCTTTTGCCTCTCTTTCCTTAGACTTGGCGCCTGCCTCCTTTGCTCGCAGGAGGATACATGCTGCTTTATGAGCCACTAAAAAGATCAAAGTGACCCTGGGCTCACTGAAGATTTATCATTCACACGCACATTTAATAAAAGCTATTTGATAGTTCTTGACTATTCTAGATTAACTATTGCATCAGGTATGTTTGGACTTAAAGGAATAAAATGAAGAAAATGCTGGTGTTAACCTCACATGTAACAGTTTCTACCATCTGGTCTCAATTTGGATGATTTATTATTTTCTGTGACATACATTAAGGATTACTGCTCATTTATTTATCATCTCGTACTTGTTTCATATATTGCCCTGATGTCTTTATTGAAAGTGTGTGTAGATGTATGTGCTTACACATTTAGAAACTAGAACTCTTGTTTATGATATACTAGAATCTAAGTTTTTAAATAAAATATATAGCGCTAGAAAAGAAAACTTATTTAATTTTAAATAAATGATTATGTTGGGATTATTTCAGTGGAGGCTGCATTAACAATGTTAGCTTTTTCCTTATTGTGAAAGTGGTGCATAAAGAGGAATGATTACTTATCTAGTTATCTAGTCCTCACACCGATCTTTCAGGTATTCTCCTGGGAACATCTGAACTAAAAATGTCCCAGATGATTCAGAGCATTACAGAGTGAAAGCACAATTTCAGAAAGGGGAGAACTAGTCTTTTCCCAGAAAAACTGGATGGTGGTCTGCTTACTAATTTCTAATCCTTCCTGCACTAGAAGCTCTGTCTGTGAGCAACCCTTAAGTACTGAACTCGCTGAGCAGAATTCCTTCTCCAAATCTCTTTTCTGCTGCTACTCTTTGTATCTTCTGAGTGAGTGAATATACAGATCGGTGGCAGAACCTGGCCACCATGAGCAGCTCTTGTAAAGGGATCAGATCAGCCTGCCAGGGAGGCTCTCTAATTGGAGGCTTGTGGTAATGCAATTGTTCCCCACCTGCAAGGCACCTCTCAGCACTCCAACGAGTGCAGGAAGAAAATAAAGCCAAGTTGATAGTCACCAGTCCCAGCCCAACCTTGTCTGTGTTGGAAAGGCCCAAGGTTGGTCGTCTTGTGACCCCATAGCTCCAAATTGGCATGGATTGCAATCAGCACTGCTACAAGATGCTGCCAACTTATGGGCTTTGTTGTATTCTTGGAACTCAGGTTCTAGATCATTCTTTGATAACAAGGATGAAAAGAAAGGAAACAGCAGGTCCCACTCAGGACCTGCTGAGGATAAAATCCTTCTTTGAAATGCCAAGGAGTATGAGTACAGGGGGAATTACTCAAACCTAAGGAGAAAGAGAGCTAGAAATAGCCAGACACTTGGAGAGAGGGATTTATGTCAGTGTTTTTAGTCTTACTTCTGCTACAAAACAACCATAAACCAATTTATTGAGGGGTCTCAACTCAGTGGGATTTCAAACAGGAAATAGCCTTAGTTTTTCCAAATGCAGGTTGAGAAACGCTTGGGGCCAGAAGTGTTAAGGATTTCAGATTCTTTTTGGATTTGGAATATTTTCATTATCCTCACCGGTTGAGCATCTCTAATCAAAAAATACAAATATCTGAAATCCAATGAGATTCAGTGAAAATTTCCTTTGAGTGTCATGTCAGCACTCAAAAAGGTTCAGATTTTGGAGCATTTCAGATTTCTGATTTTTGTATTAGAGATATTCTACCTGTATTTCTTTCAACTCTTTTCTGTCTTAACTTGCTTCTAGCTGGGTGATGGATTCCAAAACTTTATGGTCTCTTTAAGTTATTAAAATTAACCTAGTCCAGTTTTAATCCCTGCTGTGCTCTTCTTTCCTCGCCTTCCCACAATATAGAGTTGAACCGTGGCTCTGAGGGACTTTCCTTATGAGAGCATGGCCTCCAATTTCAGTTCTTGCCCAACTCTTGGTCTGTTTCCTTTTGGGTAAAGAGATTTGGGAGGCTGAGATCTTCTTTTGAAGTTGGCCACATTCTCAGAGGTGTGGAGACAGCAGCAGTCTCTCTGCAGTTTGTTCTGGGTCTATAAGGGGCTATTGGTCTCTGCCAGTGAGAATTATGCACAGATGGTGTATGTGGTTTCCTTGGAGCAGGGTTCACTTTTATCCTTGTCCTCCCTCTTGCTTAATGCCCCTACCAAAGAATATTCTTTTGTTATTTCTTTAATACGACAGGGATCCACATCCCCAATAGCACTTTTGCTGGATCTTAGCTTTGGCTGACTCGCAGCTCCCTGGGCAGCCCCACCGCTCCATCTCATTTTAAAACACCTCCCCTAAGAGACCTCTTTAGCATCAGCCCCAGAAACCACAAAGGGATTATTTTGAATGCTCTGCAGGCAAATGGAAACTGGAATGGCACCCTTCACCCCCTTTTCCCATCTTTAGACTTTCCAGAACAAAAGGAGGCAAAGATGTCAATGTTCACATATGCCTTAAGACTCCAGGTCCAACACAGGAAGCTCTTCCAAGGACCAATTTCCCAAATAGACTCCTTTTACTCTGCTCTTCAGCAATGCCAGAGTGGGCCTGGAGTCTCACCAAGGTGGAGCTGAAGACACATCATATCTCTCTTCTTGGAGATAAGCCATTCTCTATAGATGATTCTCTCTAGACTCTCCTTAGCTCCTCCTTGCTTAAATTGAAAACTACATCTTATCAGAATAAACGTGCTAAGTATCTTCAGAAAAGTGTTTCTGAAAGGATAGTCCAGAGTCCCACCTACATCAAAATTCACAGTTGGACTCATAAAATGAAGATTTCTGCACAAGTCTCCAGATTGCTCAAATCCTAATCTCTGGAGTGCCCAAGGATCTCTATTTTTAATAAGCCTCACACTTGTAACCTTTGAAGCATATGGTATTAAGTAAAAATTATGTAATTGGGATACCAGTGCACCATTTTTTTCTAACTTGAGAACATGAAGTGTTTATTCTCATCTCTCTCTTTGTGCTAGAATCATTCATGGGACATTTAAAGTACACTTATAACTAATCAGGGAGTATATATTCCAAAAATGAGTCACCTTTCTCTTTTTCAAACCCCACTTGCAATTGTTTTTATTACCTTTCATATGGCACTTGTTCTCTTCTCTACTTCAGTGATATTTGACTGTGGCTTCTCTCTCATATGCTTAAATCTCTTGGAGTGTGATAGTAATACTTTCTCTTATATACTTAACTATCATTTGTAAAACTTTATGAAAAATTAAGTGATCTCTTTTTCTGTCTCTGTCTTTGTCTCTTTGTGTAATTATTAACTAAAGAATAAAAATATAATTTCCTTCATTTGCTTTACAAGACAAGCAAGAGGCCCGCTGAGTTTCCAATTTCTAAGGCTTCCTTGACCCTGATGGCAGTCCCAACATTTTGTACTACAGGGCAACAAATGGCTCCTATTTCTATTCTGGTGGTCTAGGCTAATGATTGGGTTAGTACTGCTCCTTAGGGAGTGTTTGGGAAATGTGGCTTGATACTTTTCACATTTAATGGGGAGGGAAATGTTTAATGGAGTCTGGAAATGAGCAGTACAATCTTGCAAAATGAAAAAGTCATCCTGGGTTCTATGTGACATTAAAATGTTCTGTCCATTAAAACAAAACAAAACAAAACAAAACAAAACAAAAACCTGCTTAGGTTCTAGACTACTTTAATTTTAACTATAAATGCCAATTTTTTTTAGGTGCATAGAAATTTTGAATTGCTATGTTTTCCTGCTGAATTTGACTGTGTTTACTTAATCTGACAATCTTTATCTTTTAATTGGAGTGTTTAGCTCACTTATAATCACATATATATTTGGATTTAAATCTGCCATCTTACTCTTTGCTTTCTATTTTCTTACCTGCTCTATGTTTTCTCTTTCTTCCTTTTTAAAAAAATACTTTATTAAATTTTAGTATAAATTAGAATTTTTCCATTCCCAAAACAATGCAAAGACCTTAGAATACTTTTGCTCCATTTACATTTCCCTCAATTTTTCTGCTATTGTAGCCAAATAATTTAAAATTTTACAAAGATCTCATTCTGCCTCTTGCTTTGTCTCCATATAGCCTGTCTAAAATTATCGATTTCTTTTTCTAAGGTGTATAATTTTCCTCCTGCTTTTAATATTTTGTTTGTGATGAGTCTGCCAGTGACAATTATTAATTCTCTGAACATTTATTTACTTGGCTTTCAATTTTGGGATATTATTTTTTCCTCAATGGATACAGAGCAAGAGTATTTTTTCAATGAAGATATCACTTCATTGTGTTCTGGCTTTTCTCTCTCTCTCTCTCTCTCTCTCTCTCTCTCTCTCTCTCTCTCTCTCTATCAGCTGTTGCTCCTTTGAAGGTAATAGGATATTTATGCCAATATGCTTTTACCTTTTTTACCTTTATTTTTTTGGGTTTCAGCATTTTACTATAATATTTTTTGGTGTTGTTTTCTTTTATTTATCCTTCTTGAGGTTTGTGGTAATTGTTGAACTTTCACTTGATGTCTTTTTTTTATTTTATTTTTAGAAAATTCTTAGCTATTACCTCTCCAAATGTTGCTTATTGTCCATATTATTTCTCTTCTCCTTCTGGGACTCAAATTGCAACTATGCTTACCTATCACTGTGTCCTCTATGTCTCTTATGCTCTATGCTATATTTTTCATCTTTTTATCACTCTTTTGCTGTAGTCAAGATATTTTCTCCTAAGTTGTCTTCCAGTTCTCTAAGTCTCTATCCAACCAAGGCTAATCATCTGTCAAACCAAATCTTTAAGTTATTTATTTCATTGTTTATTTGTTTGAAATCACGTGAGCAGGGGGGCTATGAATTTTATTTTAGTATAATAAATGAGGCATTACCAAATATTTATTATGAAATAGATGCCTTGGGCCTGACAGAGTTGAAAACCAACAGTCTAGGTCATTTTATGTAGGGATGGGTAGAGACTGGATTACTGGGGAGATGTTAGCATATCAAAGGTGAGTATCTCTAGACATTGACTTTCTTAAGATTGAGAAAGAAACCTAGGATTTATTGGTTCTACTAGTGACAGAGGTATGTGGCCTGTTTGCATGTAGCACTTACAGGAAGGAACAGGGTATTGGATGGAAGATGTTCAGGCCTGGTGAATGCATATAGAAGATGATCATAAGTACTAGAGCTTTGAAAATAGTATATGGGTGCCTGTAGACAGCCTAGCACTGAGAGCTAGTAAGAGAGTTATCAGCCGTCAGTGAATACTGAGGGCTTGGGTTGATGAGCAGAGCTTTTCTCCCATTTTCTGGATTTTCTAATCTCCCTGGTCTTGTCCGGACATCAGAGAGTAAATTTGTGCATAGAATATGGCTGCTAATGGATCTCACCTCATCAAGCTTGGCTAATGAAAGCTTGAAGCCAGATCGACTTGAGTTGCAAAAATATGGAAATGTAGTAAAATGTTACAGAGCAATTTGTGCTGTTACATATCCATAACAGTACTTGGGAATACATGCAAGAGGTATATAAATGTGCAGGGATGATCTTTTCTCTCAATAGAACTTAATGTCCAGTAGGAAACAGAACTGTATCATATATATATACACATACACATACATACATACTTACCACATACAACATACTCCACACACACAGAAATGAAACAACATGGAATACAGGAAGGTGTTGAATATTGGCTGAGTATGCAAAAAACAGTGTGTCTAGAGTTTGCAAATTAAACTTTTGTGTTGCATTAAAAGCCAATTTGAAATCTCCATCTAACTCCTAGGTCATGGGCAGTAAGTGCAGACAGACCTGTTTTTATTTATCTTTGGTTCTATTCCAACACTCTTAGTGTAGTACATACTGATTGAGGAATGAGTGAATGAATGAAGGCTCATCAGATTTCCCATGTTCATGTGACATAAAGGAATAAAATCTCTCTGCATTGTAATTTCCAAATGTTACTTTAAAGAAAGACAGAAAGAAAATGCTCTAGAATCAACATTTTATTTATAGCCAAGGAAAACTGCAGATGTGTATAATTGGGATGAACAAGCAAAAAGAGAGGGAAGGGGATATAGGCATTCCCATATATTTCTAAAACCATTCCTAATACCAGGAGGAGAAAAGAAAAAAAAAAACAAATCAAAAGAGAAAGTTTATACATTTATGAGGTTTTCTAGATGTCACACCTAGGCAAGCAATGCTATGTAAAATATTAAGCAGCTCTGATGCTGACTGAGAAAATTTATGGAGTCTGAAGTACCTCTCTTAAATCATATCCACCACTTACCTCTGTTTCTCACTCTTTAACCAGGCTTCTCTGAGGGCTTAAGTTGTGCCTCTTTGTTTCTTTGGATTTTGTGCAAAGGCTAAAACTATAAAGCACCAAGGAACACCAGGGGGAGAATATTAAGCATAGGGAAGATTGTAGCCATGAGCAGATGTGCTCAAGCTGCTGCTGGCTGGAACTGTTGATTTTGGATGCTGAGTTTGTTATCGTATGAAAAGAAAGGTATTTTTTTTCCTTCATTTCCTCCCATTTGATTCTTCCATTTATTTTTTCAACAAATATTTACACAGCAACTCTTAGGTAGCAAATAATGTGCTGAAAACCATGATGGCTAAAAGTTATATGAACCATATTCTCCAGTCTTCAAAATCTTTCACTGGATTTGGGAAAAATAAATCTTTTATGTGAACAACAAATATACTAAGTTATTATAGATAGGTGCTTAAGTAATTGAATTAAAGAGTAATTGGTGAAAGAGGAAGAAGGAGAGAACTTTCTTTTATTCCTGACTTGATTTATTCATTCATCCACTAATTTCAGAAAAAAATGTATTTATTTATTCAGCAACTATTATGCACCAGCCTTTATTTAGGCAGTGAGAATTGGTGATTTCTAGAAATTTTTATTTTAGTGGAGAATATTATAAACAGATAATAAATAACATAATTTTGGTTATGAAAAGGCCCTGAAAAAAATGAAATCATGTAAGAGATTTAAGGGTGATTAGGATGGAAATTATTTTACATGAGGAAATCAGGAAAGGGCTTGTCAATGAGGTAACACTTGAACTGCAACCTGAACCAAGTGAACGAGCCAGCATACATGTTCTTCAGGGAGAATAATCCAACAGCTACAATGAAGCTTCTTAGACAGGAACGAACTCGGTAGGTCACGGAATGAGTGAGGAAGAGAGTGTTGTGTGGTCAGTCCGGTTAGTCTGGAGAGAAAGGCAGGGCCTGATCATGTGGAAGGAGTTTGGATATGATTTTAAATGCAATAGGAAGTTGGTGAAGGGCTTTCAAAGGATGCAGGATTGAATGCACATTTTAAAATGCTCGTTCTGCCAGCACTGTGCAGATGGATTTGTAGGGAAGAAACAGGAAGATGGTTTGTAGTTTAGTGAGAGATGCTGGTTGTTTGGATGGAAGTGGCTGTCTTGGAATAGAAAGATACTGTGCATACTCTGGGCAAAGGAGACGTTACCGGATTTGGCAGAGGTTTACAGGTGGAGGGTGAAGAAAAGGAAGGAGACAGCATGACCCCTGCTTCCAGCTTGAGCAACTCTCTGGCTCAAGCCACTGTTAAGTGAGTTAGGAAATGTGAAGAAGGAGTTTACTGCAAATATTAAGTTCTGAGATGTATGCAAGACATTCAATAAGGGCTTCTAGGTAGGGAACTTTATATATGTGCTTTGAATTTACCGAAAAAGTCTGATTTGAGATTTAAAAAAATTGCTCCACGGCGTAAACATATCAATAGTATTTAAAATCATGATAACTGAGCACTCTTTTAGAAAGAAAGTATAGAGATAATGAGAAAAGGGCCCAAAGAGAGTGCAAGGAGGAGAAGGAGTGACCAGAGGAGCCCAAGGAGTTGCTGTGAAGCAGGAGGGAAACTAGGAAGGCAGCTCCATGGAAACTAAGAGAAAAGAGTATCTGAAGACAGAAGACACCATGAGTATTATTTCCCACCCATTGGGTTGCCACTTTAAATCCTCTACAGACTCATAGTTCCATTGCTTTTTTTTTTTTTGCTAAATAGCAGTCAGTGGAGAGATTAAAACGTGGTGTTGCAAGAGCTTTTTTTTTTTTTCACTATTCCAGCAAACAGGGGGCACGCTGGGGCATGACAACCATAGAGCAGAGTCTATCTGGATTTGGGGAGTATCTATAGGTCTCTGGATCCATACCTCAGTGATTGGTTATTATTATCCATGGTAGTGCTTATCCAGAGCTACTTTCTGCCTTCTCTCTGTCTCAGGGACTGACCCATATGGACTTTCTCATTTGGCTCACTTGCCCATGGCTCCTGGTTTACTTCAGCCAATGACAAACCTGGCAGAAGATTAGAGAATGGCTTTGGCATCTTCGTTCACCTACCCTGCTCTGTGGTATCATCTGGCTCTTATGTTATTTCTCTAGCAGAAGTCACAGCCCATTTAAAGGTGGCCGTCTCTGTACAACTCCCTCTTTCTAGTCTAGCCACTACTCCTTCCTCCATCTCTTCAGGCCTAGAAACAGGACCATTGATAGCCTTGGTATTCTTATGATTTCCCTACAACCCATCACCACTTTTGAAAATAGTTCTTCTATTAAATCTTCCTCCATTTATTCTGATTTAAATGTGCCATCTACTATTTATTTGACACCAAACAATACAGAAGTTATGATTTGGTTGGAACAATTCAATACAAACCAAGTTTGTGTCATAGATGCCGGGTGACATAGGAACTCAGAAAAGGGGGAAGGAGAAAAAGGTGACAAGGATTGAGAGGTCAGAAAAAGGAGGTTTAGGTAGGAGGTGAGCTGAAACTGAACCCTGAAGAATGGTCGGTTGGGAGAGGGTATTAAACAGATACGGAAAAAAGGATTTTGCCTTTGCCAGGGAGAGGAATATGAGCAAGATCATAAGGTACATGTAAGTGCATTGTTTCAAGAAGTAAAATTTTAGGTCCATGCATGATAAAATTTCTAACCTGGGTTCATGCTCTTGAGTTGACTCAGGTTGAGACCTCTATGAAGCTTCCAAATTGTACTGGTCACTGGAAAGATCAGACACATGATTAGAAGTTGGGAAATTTCAGCTTCATGCCCTGACCTCCACAGAAGAGAAGAGAGCTGAAGACTAGTGTTTATAGAAACTCTTGAACAATGTGATTTCAAGAGCTTCTGGGTTGGTGAACATATTTTGGTGCTGGGAGGGTGGCATGTGTGGAGAGGACACGGAAACTCTGTGCCCCTCGTCCTCATACCTTGCCCTAATATCTTTTTTGTTTGGTTGTTTCTGAGTTGTATCCTTTACAATAAACTAGTAATCATAAGCAAAGCACTTTCCTAAGTTCTGAGTTCTTAGCAAACTATTGAACCTGCAGAGGGTGTTGTGGGAACTCCCAAATTTGTAGTCAGTCACCCAAGGATCCCACTTGTGGCTGGCATATGAAGTGGGGTCAGTCCTGTGAGACATCCGCCTTCAACTTGTGGGATCTGACTCTAAATCCAGGTAGACAGTATCAGAATTGAATTGAATTATTGGACACCTAGTTGGTGTTGGAGAATTGGTTGTTGGTGTTGGGAAAAAAAAGACACATCAAGACAAACCAATCCCAATTTATTTCACTTTGCAGCAAAGTACTCTGGATTCAAAACAGTCACAGGACTCAGTGATGTGAGGTTTGCCCACCTCCCTGCCAGTACTGTCAATAGCAAATCCATTTTCACAGTCGGTGACATGGCCCAGACTACGCCGCTCCAGTTAGGCCAGTTATGGTCCAGCCCTCCTTGAGACACCCTGCAATGAAGGGACACGACTGTCCTTGTGGGCCAGTCACTCCATGGAGCAGAAATACATTTGGGAGTCCCAGGAAGTTTAATGAAGGTAAATATGGCAACTATTCTTTCTCATCTTTTCCTCATTCTTTGTAAACTGGAGGGACTTTCACTAATGCTCCATAAAAACTGGTTTAATATACAGTTATTACAAAGCTTCAGATTTTTGACAGATTAAGTGCTATTAAATCACCTTACTGTGAAGGCACTAAAAGGTCACAAGATAAATTAGTTCAGGCCATCTTCTCTCCGTCTTCAGCAACAAGCTCCTTTCAGACCTACCTCCCCTCCACCAAGAAAAAGAAAAACAATAAAAGAAAAGGAAACTGGAAATTATGACCCTCTAAATGTCTTCAGGATGGGAGGCTGTGAAGAATGGCACTGCCTTGTCATGGGAGGCAGATGGGTTTTTATCAGCTTGGAGGGCAATTTTCTACTTTATTTTTCCACCTTTGGTTGACTGTGATCCATAATGTTGCATTTTGCCCTTTAGGAAGGATTTTCCAGTTGACAGACTCAACAGCCATATCCTATCCCAGTACCTGGACACAAAAAAAAAAAAAAAAAAAAAAAAAAAAGGGCAGAAGAAAGGACTTTGGCTGGATTCAATATTTTTAACAATACACAACTTTTTTTTAGAATTTCTTTTCTTTCTGTGGTTTTTGCTAGGAGAACTGAATCTCAAATTTATATAGCTCATTGCTCCTCTCACAAATGCAGTTTTGAAGGTTCTGATTATATTTTTATATATATATATCAGTGCATCCCATATATTAAGGATTACTGGTAAGAAGGAGGTATGTGGAATACTCTTACTGAAGCGTGGCAGGACTGATCAGGATTACTAAAAGCCATGGTAGTTGTTGTAATTTTAAAACAATAGCAGTGTTTATTTTTCTGCTTTTTTACTTGCCTGAATAATCCATTTACAGAAAAACTTCAGACAGGAAGAAATGAAAGCCAGCCTGAGAAAATGGGGATACTATTTTCTGCAATGGCAACTTTGGAAGTTGGTTTTTATTTATTTTTTCCATGCAAGTAAAAGTGACATGCAATTCTAGATTTTGTCTTTGCCTTTAAGTAACCTAGCTCCATCTCCCAGTCGGCTGGTATCCTGTGTGTCTCTGGGCAGATAACACCAGGGCCTTGGCCTAACAGCTTAGCTGCAGTTGCACTGAAGGTGTTGTGCGGGCCCCTCAGCACACTCCAATCCTATACACCTTGTTTCATATTGACTTACTCCACACTGATGATCTTAAGAGGGTCACAGCTTGGGAATGACGAATCTAGGACCCAAGTCCACGTCTTCTGATGTCTTTAGTTACTCAGCTGAATTGATGGTTCAGACTTTCCTTAATTTTTATTTCTTTTTCATTCAGTGTGTGGTAGCTCTGTTTCTCAGATACTATGGCAGGGGAAATTAAAAGTGCCATATTTATTTACATGGGTTCTTCCTTTTTGTTCTGGATTTCTTATCAGTAAAATAAGAGGTGAGATCATCTGAGGGTTTCTCTTCGAAGAAAGTCCCAGTGGACGATTGTCTCTGATGGTTAGCTATGGCTGCAAACACTATCCTTTTTCTTCAAAGCACTGCTTTAGACAGTTTAGCAAGAGAAGTTCAACAAGTAGAACTGTAATTAACTCTTTCACTTACTTCCAACAAAAATGATTCAATGAAACCTAATATACTTACCCTTAATTATTTTGACCAAGCCTTCATGTATATTCAAGTGCCATCAAGGAAAATTAGAGAGAGGATAAAGGAAGAATAACAGAAGGCTGAAGAAAGGTACTTATAATTGAGGCTTAATAATCAAGCTCAACTTGATCATTTATTGCCAGGTTTTTAAACCTTTGTTTTGACGTTGAGTAGAATCTGAGGAGCAGCATCTCCTAGACCAAGGTGAGTGTGAACAAGTATGTGGCCCGGAGTACACGGCAGGGTCATGTGCTCCAAGCCTCCCAGGTAGTTCCAGCTGGTGACAGCAGAAGCCTCACAGAAGCCTCCAGCTCTACTCGCAGCTGCAGCACCTTGGTGTCTTATCACAATTGTGATCCTCAGGGCTTGCTCTGGGGCCAGAGCCGAGGGAGAACCTGTGTTCTACCTTCCTCTGCTCAGTGCTGAGGATGACTTCTGGATCCTGAAGAGCTCACTCTTGAAGGGGTTGAGCATTGTGACCTTCCTTTCTCACCATGTGACTGAGGCAGAGAGATGAGGATTATGCTGAGTTCTGTGCCCCACGTAGGACTTACTACCAGAAGGAAGGTGGCCTGCTATATGGATACAAGCCTTTCTTCTTTCGTTTCTTGTTTCTTCCATCAGACATGCCCTTATTCCATGTCTTCTCTTGCTAACTCCTACTGATGCTCTAAATCAGCTCAGATGCTCACTTCAGGGGCCTCACCTGTGTGTTCAGGATATTTCCTGCTTTCTGCCTCCTGCGTGGGGACTATCCTGTCTGCACACATGTCAGTTTTCTGTCTTTGTTAAGAGAAGACTCCGTCTCCAATACTTGGTCCCTGTTTATTGAATGGGTGAACAGATCATGTCATTTATTTGGAGGTAGTATTTTGCTGTAGGGGAGGTTGTAATAAATTTGGGTTCTAACTGATTAGCTTTGTAATCCTTGAGAACTCACGTTGTTCTTCATATGAAAAATAAGCCCTCGACTGAGAAAAACATTTTCCCACATCCGCACACACAGACTCACTTACACTTTCATCTTTATATCACTTTGCCTCAAAAATTAACCCAAATCCCAATTCTTCTCCAAATCCTATTCAGCCTATGTTCCTCCAAGCTCTGACATCTTTATGTTTTACATATAATAGTGTACTTATAATTATTCTTTTATTAAAATGTTCTATTTTCTTATTTGTGCTCTGAACAACTATGGGGTGGTTAGTTCCAAGGCTTAAACCTGGAACTGTTTCTTTATGATAACAGGCATATGACAAATGCTTGTTCTTGCTGTGAAACTCTACTTTTCTCTTAGATATGCACCTGATGCTCACTTCATTACAGTTTCCCTGAAGGAGATATTATCTGTCCATTTCTACATTGTCCCCTTTCTCCAACTGAGAACTATTCTCTGTATCTTCCTTAGTGTGTAGTCTGGCACTTAGTCCTGAGCAGATGATCAAAAAATACTTGCTAATAAACTTATCTCCATGGATTTTTGTTTTCAGCATCAAACAATGTAATGATAGGGAAAAAAATTTGTAACAACAACCAAAAAGTAAAATATAAATGTACAAGATTAATGCTGTGATTCAATGAGCCCAGTCCCAGGCCAGTATGTGATTTGATGGTGATGATTTAAATCCCATAGATCAATAGGCAACAAATGCTTCTCAGATTTACCCCCCTTTAAAAGGCACAATATTATACTGGTTTATAATCTCAAGTTTCCTGGTTGAAAAAAAGCACATTTCTAGCCCAGTGTATGTCACGCTCTGGGGTCCTACACATCTAAATATTTAACAGGATTGCTTTATATGCTCCTGTGCCGATGTTGCTGATATGTTATTTGGCTTTTGCCCAGTGGGTCCCTGGGCTTTTTATCATCCAGTGCATATATTGGCTGCAGAGTGCCTGGGCAGCAAGAATAGCGGGGTTGCTGAGGCATCGAATGCAATCAGAATGTTATTTAGAAAAGCTGGCTTGCCAGCCAAGCCTTGCACACATCTTTTATTATACCGTATCTTTGTGACATATTATTTCTGCTTCACAGGGTCACCTGACCCTGAATGGGATCTGTGGTCCATTGATAACACAGCCGGATGACGGCCGCAGCGTGAGTTAGGACCGGACACAGAGAAGTATGAGTCTCCAAAAGTCCCAGTTTGCCTTGGCTGAGTTCTCACATTCCTTTTCTCTCCTCAGCTCTCTCTTTTCCCTGTTATGGGTGTGCGAGGAGAGTTAAAATGGGCCAAGGATGGTTTAATCAAAAGCTTCTTTCCATGATCAGGGAGGTGGGGGCAGGGTGGAGAGTCCTAAGAGGTAGGTAAAATTCATCACTTCCTACAGGTGAATCCTAAGACCAGAATCTATGATCCAGCCTCGCCTCTGGAGCAAGGTTTCTTCTGTTGGGTCTTCCTCTTTCTCTTCCTCTGTCTGGTCCTTCCCACTCTCCAGCTCTCAGCCACAAGACCAGAATTCTGTTAGGAATCATTTATGTATTCTTGATGTTCGATCCCTATCGAAGCAGAGAATGATCTGCTCTTTGACTAGTGAACCCAATCGCTATTTATTCAGCATCTGCTAAACGCAGGCACTCTTCTTGTTGCTAAGGAGACAGCATCAAACAAAACAGAGGTGGCCCTTTTCCTCATGGAAATTATATTCTAGTGGGCTCAGACAAACATGATCAAATAAACAAGTAAATAAATAACAAAATTTTAAGTAATGATGAAAACATAATAAAGTGAACTGATGCTAATTCAGATTGGAGGGGGAGTTAGAGGACCACTTTCAGGAAGAGACGTTAAATTGAGATCTGAGTGACAGGTGCCAGTAATATGAAGGTCCTAAGAGAATGGCTCAGAAAAAGCCCTGGACACCAGCGAGTTTGCCCTGTTCCTGGAAGGGTCTGAAGTTGTTTCTGGAAGTCAGAGGCCAAGGGTGAGTATGCCTTGAGTTTAAGTTAGAGAAGTGGGTGATGCCAGAGTTCACACACATTTCTGGGTTAGGATAAGGAAATAGGGTTTTAGTTTATGTGCAATAGAAAGTTGCCAATGGATTTCAAGCAGAGAGATAATATGTTTTGATTTACATTATTTTAAAAATCACTCAATTCTTTGTTTGTCTTCATAGTTTTGCCAACCATGTATCCATTTCTAAACCATACAATTTTATTTTTTAATTTCGTGAATAAAATTGTATTCTACCAATTTTTTAGTGTCTTGTCAGTTTTGTTCACCGTTAGGTTTGTCAGAAGAAAAGGGGGATTATTCTATATGTCAGGATAGTGGTTACCTTTGTCTGGAAAGGAAAGGGTGGTGTGGGAGATTTTGAGATGCTGGAAAAGACTTATTACATTTCTTAACTGGAGTAGAGGTTACACAGGTGCTTGTTCATATTTAAATGTTAAATAGTATGATAGGTGTATAAATATCTCTGAATGTATATTTAAAAAAAATACTCTAAAAACCACCACTTTTAGTAAACTTTTTTTTACCCACGTCTAAATATGAAGTTAAAAACAATTTCTCAGAAGGGGCTAAATTGTCCTTCCTCTCACAGTGGATTTACCGGAGAAGCAAAGAGGAAAGACAGAAAAAGGAAGAAAGTTTCTAACTGGGTGGCAGATGTATAGAAAGTTAGGTGTGTTCTAGGGAACATAGCCATGATACAGTGACAATTATGCTGAGAAGTCAGACTCAGCCTTAGCTCAGTCACTAGTTGGCTTGGTGACTTGAGCAAGTCACATCTGCACTGAGTTTGGTTTCAACATCTCAGAATGGAAAGATGATTTATCACATTTCTTGGCGCCAATAGCTAATCAATACATATTTGTCTATTTGGATACCTTGATTGTAACAGAATGTAACACTTAACTCCCCCCACCCCTATATCTCCAGCTTCTAGATTGTTTTACTCAGAGCCTAGGCTAGAATACCTCACTCATAGAGTATTTTGTTTCTATCTCAAAAGTAACAGTTATCACAGTCTAACCTGATAGTGAACTGTGTACACATGGATGAAATCCCGAGAACACAGCATAGCCATCTGCTCATGCTCAGCAAATATTTTTTTAATACGAGGGCCCTATTTTTCAGGAATAAATATTGTCTTACATGAGTTCAAATAAAACAAGAGTAACTATTTTATTGATACATTCTTCTCTCTCTCTCTCTCTCTCTCTCTCTCTCTCTCTATATATATATATATATATATGATACTATCTGATTTAGTGTCAGATAGAAGCGGGTTCAAATCCTGACTCTAGTTGGTAGCTGAGCAATCCGGGGCTAATTCCCCTCTCTAGCTCTGTATTTCTCCAGCTATATAACTAGAGCACCAGTACTACCTTGTAGCTTTGTGACAATCAATGAGTCCACTGCAGTGGGAGGCACATGGTGGGCCCTTAACTCCCACTGGCCTCCTCTCTGATCTACCTCTCTACATACAGGTCTCCTGAAATCAAATCAAGGGTTATAAGTTGACTGTCAGATCATTTTCATCAGCATCATGGTGATAAGCCAAATGTCATTTGCACTTTGGGATGGGATGTATAGAGAGGGTCAGTGTGTAAAAATAACGTGACATGCCTTCTCTTTCAGAAAGAAATGTGTTGTTTCAGTAGGTGACAATATCACGCTTCTTTTGCAGCATTGGGCTGAAAAGTAACAGTGTTTTTTTTTTTTTTTTTTTTTCAAAATCATATTTTCCTGACCAAGTGGGTGCATTCTGTCAGGCAGGGCAGCTGCTGACAGCTAGGCAAGGAAAAGAGAGGAATTATGCAGACATTTGGCAGTGTAAATGTTAGAACAACTCAACTGTATGTGTGTTCAGGAGAGTTCAGTGGCTTAGGTGAATGCAACTCCAAGAAATAAAATGACAGCGTCTCTTAACCATTATGCTAATAGACAGGGCGGGGGCGTGTCTCTGTGTCAGAGCAGGCACTTGGGAGACAAGACTTCTGGGCTCAGATCCCACTCCCAACAACGTCTCCCACTGTGATCTTGGGAAAGTTGCTGAACTTCACTGTACTTTAGTTCTATTTCTCCATCTACAAACCCAAGCTAATAATAGTTACCTTCGCTGCAGGGGTGGTACAAAGATTAATGAGTTAATGAGCAGGACGTGCTGTGGAGGGAAGGCAGGCTGTAGAAATGTGATCATTTCCACAAATCTCTGATTTGTGCGGAGCCTGCTGCAGTAGCTATTCTAAATGTTGTGTTCATTCCCTTCGCCTTCCCTGATAACGAACCGTCCATCCCGTTCTGCACCTAAGAGATACGGGTGCTCTTGTCCAGGAAATGATGAGTTTTTCCACAGCCCCCTGGGAAAGCCTGGGTGCAGTGTTAAAATGATAAGGAGAGAGATCCTGAGTCACAGAATGCTGGAAATTGGAGAAGGCTATGAGAGATGAGAGAGGCTTTGCTTTAAAATAAATAAATAGCTTAACCACCTTCATAATTTTGGAATTCTGTTTTAGAGAACAATAAACAGTGATGAGTGGAGAGATATTTTTACAAATGAGTGTCACAATGCAGAGAACACGAAATAACAAGTAAAATCTCATTTTCAAATTTATTCATGATGTATATTCAAGAAGTAGAATGTTATATATATTAGGGTGTGGGGTAAGACATCTGCTCTATTGTACTGCTTTGCCTGGCTTCCTGCCTCCAGCAGAGGTCAGCATTAGAAAAAAAAAAAAAATAGCAAGACAACTATTACCATGTGTAGATAAAAGGGTCAGATATTCCAATAGAATCTTAGGCTTAGGAAAACAAAAACAAAGCCGAACAACCAACAAACAAAATTCCACTGTGTGGAAAAGACCAGGGTGTGGAAAAATTCTATCAAATAGTCAGAAAATGAAAAGCAATATATGTTATATACATGATTTCCTTCATTGATCTTCATCTTGGAAAGTAAATGTATAGTCCTACTTTTTAAAAACCGAGAGACTGATGTTCATAGATATTAGTGGTCTTGCTCAGTATCTCAATGCTAGAAGTAGTGAGCTGGGGTTGAACCCAAGTCTCAGTGATGTTGGTATCTGTGGTTTAATCGCCATTTCCCAACTTTCAAAGTGAAGAGGGCTTGTAGCTTAGGACAAAAGGAGTCACCAAGCGTCCATCCATTACCTAAGCATCTTCCAAATATTTAACAAGCACCATTAATACGCCATGGCCAGCGCTAGTGTACACAGATGAGCCAAGGTAAAGAAGAATATGTCCTTTACCTGGGTCTAACGGGCAGGACTCAGAAGCGCAAAGGTGAAAGGATCAGCAAGAGTATCTGAACCCGGCAGAATTGGGCTCTAACCCTG
The DNA here is from genome assembly GCA_004363605.1 of Indri indri. Classification (NCBI taxonomy): domain Eukaryota; kingdom Metazoa; phylum Chordata; class Mammalia; order Primates; family Indriidae; genus Indri; species Indri indri. Next base: position 16,609 of record RJWJ010010635.1, on the reverse strand, counting down.
CAGCCGTGGATGCTTGCCCTTTGCTGGATACAGTGTTTCTGGAACCTGAGGCTTTGATCCTTACTAAAAGATTTCAGTGCAACCCAGCACCATGTGTTGTAGAGATGCCAAGATTATATTGAAGGAAAGGTCTAAAATATATACTATGCATCTCTGTATTAATATCATTTTTTTTAAATTAAGAATGAGGACAGCATAGAAAACTGCAGTCTCGCGGAAGAAAGTTGAAAGGAGATTTAGTTTACTCATACTTTAGCTAAAAAATCATTCTGGTCACATTTGTGCTAATCCATTGGTCCTTCACAATTAAGCACATTTGAACATTTTAGTCCTGCTGTCATTTGCAAACGGGCCAGGGGATAGGAAACCCCAAAAGATAATGTAAAATCCATAAAAAGCACAAATTGTCTGTATCTCAGTTTTTCCACAAACGAGCTCTGTGCCCTGTACCCACATGGTTTCTGCTGTTATTTACAATTATCATAGGATGTATTTGTGCATGGTGGAGTTAGGGGAATGGAAAGTTCTGTACATGTATCTGGAACTAAATAAAGATCAGGAGATCCAAAGAGCCCTTATTGCCTAAAATGATGAATGCAGATGACTTGATAATATTCCTTCTACAAAAACCTTAACAGTGTGCACCAGTTGGGTGACACCCTCTTCTCTCTTGAATTCATAGCACCGGGTTCTACTTACCTGACACGGAATTTGGTACTCTTTTATAATTTGTATCTTTCTTTGTTATTATTTAAATTTTGAATATTTTTTCAACTTTTGCACTCTTACACAATTTGTTTTGCATTTATACCTTGTATTACAAAACAAATTATATGGACTTTATGTAGGATACTGTGTCTTATGTATCTTTTTTCTCCTTCACTCTCCTGTATGCTATATACCTAGAATATTGACAGGGGGCTTAAAGCGTATTTATTTATTTATTCATACAATTAATGACTCTACCTGATGCTGAGTCCTGGTTTCATGTGAAATTCTGGTACCGGTAAAGTTTGTCTTTGGTGTTTTTTCATCTTGCTGTCAAGTACCAATTCACAGAATTGAATTTTTTTCACAGAATTACTCCAACACAGGCCAGGCGCGGTGGCTCATGCCTGTAATCCTAGCACTCTGGGAGGCCGAGGCGGGTGGATCGTTTGAGCTCAGGAGTTCGAGACCAGCTTGAGCAAGAGCAAGACCCCATCTCTACTAAAAATAGAAAGAAATTAGCTGGACAATTAAAAATATATAGAAAAAATTAGCCGGGCATGGTGGCGCATGCCTGTAGTCCCAGCTACTCGGGAGGCTGAGGCAGAAGGATCGCTTGAGCCCAGGAGTTTGAGGTTGCCGTGAGTTGGGCTGACGCCAAGGCACTCGCACTCTAGTCCAGGCAACAGAGTAAGACTCTGTCTCTATAAAACAAAAAAAATTATTCCAACACAGTACTGGTTGCCAGAATGTTTTAATCAGGCCAGAATTATACTCTGTTGTGCTCTTTTATGAAAGCAATCCTGATCATGGTAGTGCTGGCTAATCTAGCTAGATACCAGGGGTGGGAGGTGCATTCAATAGTATGAAGGAAAGAGAATAATTGCTGCCCTAATAGAGTTTACGTTCTAGTGCCTGCGGCTGGCACTAAACATGCAAAATATCCATAAATAAGACTATTCCACATGGGATGAACACCATGAGCAAAACAGGAAGACGGGTAAGGGACTGGGGCAGTTACAGATGGTCTCTCCAAGGAGGTGACACTTAAGCTCAAAGAAGGTTTGCCTTGCAATGATCCGGGGGAAAAATCACTGCCTAAATATCAGAATTTGGAGGAAAAGAAAAAAGGCAGCTGTAGCCAAAGTGCAATTAATGAAGGGGATATTTCATAAGAGATGAGTTTGCTTGAAGCAGCAGGAATTAGAGCATGTGAACCTTGCAGGAGAAGGGGAGGGTTTTTTATAATGAGGACCAGAGAGGGCTGATAGGCTTAAGCAAAGGGTGAGACAATTGCACTTGTAGCTTTAAAAGATGTCTCTGGCTGCTGTTTCCATGGGATCATTTTTTATAAATTGTATTATAAGAACTAATGGGTAGACAGAAATCAGTTTACAGAAATTTTCTTCAAGGCCAGATTTGTTAACCTAATCTTTTGCAAAAAGTCAGAGAATCTTATCAAATAAAACATTTAGCAAGCTCGCAATAGCATGTGTTCCAGATGTATATATCTGGAATACACGTCTGTATTCCATGCATGTCGATGTTTGACTTTGAGCATGCCACAAACTCTCTGGGCCTTAAAAATGAGGACGTTTGAATGAGATGGTGTCTAAGATCTCTTTCAGCTCTGATATTTTATGACCATGAAATTAGCGCATTAGAAACTGATTAAAATCTAAGAAGCTATGAAATAACCCTTCTCTTCAATCTTGTGAGTGAAATGAATCAGAGATATTACTACTATTCATGATGATCAACATGTGTGCAGCATTTTATAGTCTGCTAAAAATACATCCATTGTACCATTTGAAATCACATAATACTGAGAAGTAGGTATTATTATTATTTCTATTTTACCGATGAGAAAATTGACATTCAGAGTAATTGTTTGCCATAAAGAAGATAAACAACTAGCTAGTGGTACAATCAAGACAAACTAAAAATTTACCTTGTAGGCAAATCAAGAAAATTGTACTTTGGGTTTTCATCATGGCTTTTGATGGCTTAATAGGCTTATTTAGAAATTATCTTTCAATTTCCTTAGCAATCACACATGGCCTATTTCTTTGCTTACTTATTAACAGTTATTCGGAAAGACCTTAAAGTTAGAATCATTTTTTCTTACCGTTCAAAACGTAACAAAACACGAAATAAAGATAGCTTTATTAAACTCACCTTGTTGGTCAAGGTCTAATATACATGTCTTCTGTTGTTAATGTTAAAGCGTTGACGAAAGTACTTTGACAATTGAAAGTTTTTATTGTTTGCTCTGCATAAATTCAGCCTTTGAGTGTAGGAAACAGGTGCATATGTATCTTCTTTGAAGTTTTATTTTGCTTGAGGGGCCCTCTTCGCTCTACCCACTCATATATGTTGGTATGTGCACAACAGACGCACCCCTTCCCACTGCCATAACAGAATCCGTAAGCCCGAGTGATATCGGAGGTCTGCCACCCTCTTCTCTGTGACAGAACAATGACCAGCTGAGGTTGGAGGACTCTTCCATATATTTTCCTATTACCCTTCCCCATTACTTCCTTCCTGGTATGCTTTTTAAATTTCAACCGTGTTTCTTAGCTGCTCTTTGTATACTATCATACTGTGTGCTAATTACTGCATAAATGCAAAATTGTTTTTATCATGCAGATCATGTATGTCATTATGTATATGATAGATCCAAACTTTCAGAAATCAAGCAAACAAGCAGCCTCGTATAAAATCATACAAGGAGTGGGTCCAAATTATATTGGAATCACTCGGAAGAGTTTGGAAGTAGAAATATTTCAAAGATAAATGTGTTGAAATAGCTTACTTTTGACAGCCCTTTCTGGAACTTCAGCCGTCTCCTTCCCCACCCCCTCTCCCTTCCCTTCCTTTATGTCAGACTGGGCCATGTTTGAAATTCTTGAGCCCACCACGTGTGTGCTGTCTTTATATATACACTCATCTCTCCCGAGGAAAGATTTCAACTTCATGGCAAAACTGAAGAAAGCATGTCAGAATGCTGTCGGAGAGAGAACCTTCTTTCCTACAACTGTTTTTGGATGCCAGCCAAAATTTTTCCTTTCTGGCTTTTACTCTTGACACTATCTCCCCACGGAGTAGAAGGGATATTTTAGTAACTGGCAGGTTTTAACAGTGCCCCTCAATGCCAGCATGGGCAGTCCAGAATTCAGGGCACTGACTCTACCTTCATGCCGATATTAAATAAGCATTCCGTTTTAAGACAACGCCAGGCAACTTTTCTTTTGAGACTATCTGGGGAGATTTTTTTTTTTTATTTTATAAAGGGTTTTATATAAGACATCAAATAGTTATGAGGAACGTGGCTGTGCTTTTTATAACACAAGAAAGGTTAAGAGCAGAAATTTTTATAGACACTGTAAGAACTTTCAAGGGACTAAAAAGCTCAGTGGACTCTGAAGACAGATTTCACCTTCAGGAAGAGGATTCAAGTTCACCTGAGGAATCAACAAGTTACAAGAGTTGGGATCCCCAGCGAGGTCCATGTTTTTGGCTGAGTTCTCCCTCTGAAATCTGCTTTGCGACTAATTGAAAGAGAATTGTTTCATGTGAAAAGGTTTTATAACAGCATGGCATACAGGGTATTGGTGCCTGGGAATGGTCTAACAGTAAGGTTTAGGCTTGGGTTTGCTGGAAATAAAAGTATTATTTTATTTTGGCATTTCTCAGTGTCCCAAACCAAAGAGAACTGTGGTATGTGTCTGCAAAGATGTGTTTTTCTGAACAAGACATTTTCCCTGGATTATTTTTTTCCCTAATGTAGGCTGGGGACTCTCTGGGTTGCAGTGTGGGCCACGTTTAGGAGATAAATACTAACCAGATGTAATTTCCTGGAGCAGGTGAAAGAGCTAGGTGCAAAGAGAAAATCATCTCCAAGACAAAGAATATGAAAGTCATATGAAAGTCAAATATAAGCCAAGAGAGGGAATGGAAACAAAAACATGTCCTATGAAAATAGACAGGAATAATTAAAATCAAATGGTATGCAGTTAACTGGAATGTCTATTTCAATAAGAACACATTCTTAGAAGTCGAGAGTTAAATGTTAATAGTATAACTTGAACTCAGCTTCTGTCCATCAAGAATTCAATTATAGTATAAGAAATAGTTAGCCTGAGACTGGCCCAAATGAGTAGCCTGTGACTTTGGTGAAGACTCAAGCAAAGAATGAATTAAAGGAACTAAACCAGAATTATTGCTTATTCTATCTTTAGAATTCTTATTCTAGAAGAAGATCCATTTAGGGAGACATGCCAATGTCTCTAAACTACAAGTCCAGGAGGCTGATAAAATTTCTCTTGGACTACCCATCTTAGATCCAAAGGTATCGAGACTGAAAACCACATGGCTTGGATTGCTTGCTGAAAGGAAGAGATCTTATGGCGAAGACGCATTCCCTGCACCTGTGTGGAAGAAGCACTCTGTACACAAGCTGCTTTACATTTTGTCTTTATCCATGTTTTTCTGCCCAAGTCTTTAATTTTCTTCACTGTTTTTTTTTTTTTTTTTACAAGCACTTCAAGGACATGGGCAACTTTAATTTTCAGCATAAGCTAAAACCCGATAATTTCAACTCATATTGATCCTTCCTCCTCACCGTTCTGGTAGTTATCCAGTCTATACATAATCTGCCCCTGGATGCTGTACCGTAGTAACTCTTTTCATTTGAATCAGAAATTACTTTTTTAGTTAGATTATCTCCAGCAATAGAGGTCACATTAGCTTTGTTGGTAGCCACATCACACTCTTGCCCTATATTAAATGTACTGCCTCCTAATATTTAGAATTTTAAAAATCAGTAGTAGCTTAGTGATAAAAATAATATATGATCATTTTAAAACACTTGAGAAATAAAAATACAGAAAAAATAAGGAGAATTCATAATTCTATTTTCCAGATATAACTGTTAAAATTTTAATATATTTATTCAAGCTTTTTATATATATGTGTGTTTTCTAAATGTTTGTCCCTGTTTCTATATATGTGGATATACACATACATGTAATTAATTTATATACATAGAACCACATGTATAAACATTCTTAATAAAATCTAATCTATACATTTTATTAAATATAAACACATTTTAACAAAAATAAGTGTATATATGTAGATGACTTTATATTTCACTTTTTCAGTTCAAAATTTGGTAAAATAAATATTTTAGACTAATTTTTTTCCTATTCACTAGACATTGAAAGTGTGTCAGTAAATATTCTAAGAGGGTATTTTTATTTAATTTACCTAATTTTTCTCTCATTAGCACATAGAATGCTCCTATTTTTTGTGTTTTGCTATTACATAAAATGTTATGATAAACAGCCACTGTATTGATGGATTTGAGATCCCAGCATCTTTTGCATTAAGTTTCATTTCATTATTATGGGTAAGGTTGAATACTGTAATTCAGTTTTCAGTTTACTTGAATTCTGCCCGATTATGTCTTTTTATGTCCTTCATCTACTCTTCTATTGTTTTCTTTTGTGAAATGTCTGTATATGTCTTTTACTGGTTTTAATGTTTGCTGTTGATTTATAAAAACACTATTTTTATTGAGTATTTTCTTGTTTATCACATTTTTAATTTGACTTATGATGTTTGTTGAATTTCAGAACTGTTCTATTTTTGATACAAATATATTGATTGTTTCTTGCATCCCTCAAACAGCTTTCTTTCATAAATTCTATGCTTAGAAAAATTCCTCTTATCCTGGGAAAATATTGATATCCTCTGATATTTTCTTCTAGCTTTCCATTGATTTATTAAGAAGAAAGGTTTAACACTTTGATATACACAGAATTTTTCTAATTCACATTCTCCATGTTATTTACAAAATAACCTGTCTTGTTGCTAGTGATTTATGATGCTTTTTTTTCCTTCTTCGATTATTGCTGTTACTATTTCTGTGAAGTTTTTTGTTTTGTTATGTTTTACTTTCTGGACAAAAAATCTTTGTTAACCAAAATACCTATCAACCAAAGGTATGGCTACAACCATTGATCCCACTCTATCAACTTAAGCAGTGGGCAAATCTTCTTTTGGGATCTACAGTTCAGCCCCAGGTGCCTATGCCCAGCTCCTGCTCCATGACTCTTGGAGACAGATTGTCATCTTAGGCTTTGTGACCTTCTCCACTGCCTGTCTCACTGAAACTCTTAGATATATGAAAATCTGCATATTGCAGGAACCCCGGTTCCAAGACTTCTCAATTTCTCTCTTCAACTCACCCATCCATGTCAGCATTTTACTTGAAAATGGGCTACTTCTATGCCCTAGGATGCCAATTGCCAGTGCTTTGTCTGTGAAACTTCTCTCTACCTTCTTCTAGTTCTCTTCCACTTTCTATTTTTTCTGGTTAGTATAGATCCTTTATTTATAAACCAAGAGGACCAATAAGAAGAAGAATAAATAGCACTCTGATGTACGAACGCATACTCATTCTACATCTTTTTTGGGGAGCATAGTACAGAACTGTGCTCTTCAACATGGTAGGCATCAGCTCCACGTGGCTACCATGAACTTGAAATGTGGCTACTATGAACTTGAAATGTGGCTAGTCTGAATTGAGATGTGTTTTAAGTGTAAAACACATACTGGAGGTATTTTAAAATGTAACATGTTTTATTCAATATTTTTACTATATCTCGAAATGACAGTATTTTGGACATATTAAGTTAATAAACATATACTTTTAAAATTAATTTTACTTGTTTGTCTTTACTTTTTTAATGTGACTACTATAATACAAAATTTAAAATTACATATGTGACTCACATTTATGGACTGTATTATATTTTTATTGGATAGCACTGAATAGAAGTTTCACTGTTTTCATTTTTAGCACTGTGGTGGTGTCCTCGCAATTAAGAAAATGTCTTTCCATGGTGTCAAAATATTAATAGATTGGTTGTCAATTTTTTGATGCAATGAGTATATGTCCTGAATCTTTTAAAATTGATGATTATAGGAAACTTTGTTTTTCTTAAGTATGTTCGCCTTAGTGCTAGTTTCTGTTGTATTAGTTAAACAAAGTGGCAATGTGATGCTGCTTCTCTCTGCTCCTAACGTGGTGCTTAGCATATTGTCTGCGTATGTGTGCATGTGTGTGTGTTTGTGTGTGTGTGTGTGTGTGTGTGTGTGTGTGTGATTGCATTCTTTCAGAATTATTTGGCAGTGGATAGAGGGCTGCCTTTTAAATCTTTTCAACTGGATGCCAAGCAATTGTTTTAAAATGTAGATTCCTTGATGTGACTTTTGCTCTGAACAAAGTATGTATTCTCTTCCTGAGCATCATTACGTGAACATAACATGGCCTTGGAAGCTAGCAAGTCCTGATAGGAAACATGACACCTTTTAGCTTTCTGTTGACTGCACAAATTATTTACCTTTTCTTAGCCTTAGTTAACCCAGCTCTAATATGAACAATCACAATTTTATTGAAGAATGCCATCACTCTCATGACACCTAGACTAAACCTCTCCCCTCTCTTCCTTTTCTTCTCTAATTTTATGCATTTTTACGCACTTGTACAAGATGCATTGTCAGCAATCACGTACTAGATGTGTGATACTGATGGCGGGGTGGCAATTGAGTGATTAACTGAGAAGGAGGGCCCTCCTGCCTGTTCGAATAGGACCCAATTCCAAATGCAACTGTCAGAATTTTACATATTTTTATGCAATAGATTACAGAAAATAACGATTCAGCATGCCAACCTTGGCATCAGGAATGCCTACAGCTCTGAGGGTGATGCCAATCCCTTTAGAAGATATGAGCAATGGATTTGCCTTAAGCTTCCTTCTTGAAAGAGGCCAAGAAATTTCAAAGCTTTTAATTTTTGCCAAATAGAGAAAAGATGCTATGAGTCTCTTATAGACTCTGATAGAAAATAGAATTTCAGCAAGACATTTGATAAATTATCGCAAATGTGAGACCAATGACTGCCTTAAACAAGAATGGCAGTCTCCCTGCCAAAGGTGCAATGTGTATGGAAACGATTGCCGGGCAGCTTGTGGCAGGCTGTTATGGCAAGTGGCCATTTTGGAATGAGGAAATAAGTAATGACGGATGAATGGTAAAATGTTCTGACTGGGTGGATAACACCCCAGAAGGTCTGATGTACTTCTTGCCTATCTGAAGCCCAGAACTTTAAGTCCTGCCAAGTTGGTCTGGAAATTTCTGAGTTGACCATTTTGGGCTATTTATTAAAGTCCATTAAGTAACAGAATGTCAGCAAAATAAAAAGAGGAGGGCTGGGGAGGAAGGAAAGGCTGTTCTTTATCTTTGATTAAGGGGGAAAAAAATGAATCTTGTTAATTTTGAGTTCTAAAAATCTCCCTACTGATTAATAGCTTAAAGGAGGATAATGCTTGTAATACTGATGATGTTATTGCACAAGTAGGTATTGCTGTTTTCTTGTATTGGCATATTTATGTTCTTTCTTTAGTTACCGTTGTTTATTATCTCTTTCTGTCTGTTTTAGCCCTAGGCTCTCAGGATTAAATCCCATGCCAAGTCCAAATTCTAAGGGATTTGCATAGGAAGATAACTGATCTAGGGAGCCCAAGGGGTCTATATACACAAGAATTTCACAGTGTGGATACTATAGTGTGTTAGGAAAAGAGGGGGAAATCTTTTTGGTCAGGGTTTGAATATGCTACAAAACGGCCCCAAATTATTTTGTATTAGGTGAATTATGAAGCTTAACGTTTGCAATGCACTAACGGATTGTAATATTTACATGCATTCACATGTACATATGTGTATGCACCCTCTTCACAAGAGCCAGTCTAACACATGAGGCAGTTTATACAATTACCAATTTGGTTTGATTTGAGGGCCACTGAAGGCTTCTTTTTCCAAATGATGTCCTCCACTAGTCTGTCACTGCGGTTGGAAATTGTGCTTCATTCTCAGAAGCAGCCAGCAGAATATAGGTAGCTTAAGAGCTAAGCTGAACTGGCTACGAATCCTATCTGTGCCATTTATTAGCTGGGTGATCTTGAGACGCAGTTACCTCTCCTATAAAATGGGGGAGAATAACTGACCTGGCGAGGTTTGAGTTTAAACAATTCATTGAATGTACTATGCTTACCATATGGTGGCAGCTCAAAAAATGATAGTTTATAGTCCTGTTCACATTGATAAATTGTAAACAGCTATGCAAAGGGTCCATTGAACCCTGCCAGTCATTCGCCATATGTGAATAGATGTATTTGAGTCCTTTAGCCTTCTGTATTGCTGAGCCTGAGTATGGCCATGTGCAAAGGAGGATAGAGAAACGGCATCAGCACAGATGTCCTTGTGAGACCAGACCCTAGACAGTCACCACAGAATTGGGCACAGGACAATGGTCTCCATATATCAGCATGACAGATGTTAGATCAGTGACAATTTCTGCATGTGTTCCCACCCTTGTCAGAAATCAGATTTCTTTTACTTGTGGCTGATATGAGATCAGACTGGGAAGCAAGTGATGATCAGCATCTTCCATCTCCTTTTGCAGCCCTGGCCCCACTGGTAATACCAGCCACACCCTAGTCACCTGGAATAATTATTTCTTCTTCCACCGTACAAATATGTTTTTGGGTAAAAGTCTGAGACCTTTATTTTCCCCTTAGTAGATGTATAAATTTGCATTTTAGAGAAGATGTTCTTCCCTAAGTCCAAAAAGTGATAATCTTTCTGAGGTAATTTAGACACGTTGGACACGTAGACTTTGTTGAATTTTCAGGAGTCTTCATAACATCTCCTTCTACCATGCTGCTGAAATCTCCCCACCCAATGTAGTTTATATATGGTATCGCCTTTATTACTGATAAACTTTCAACAGGAAATATTTTTATCCATATTTTTCATAGAAATTTTGAAGGACAGTTCTGAACAGACAAGAAGAATATGGATAAATGTAGAAATGAGCTCCATTTTATAGGGAGACCAGAAAATTTTAAAGATAACTGCAAAATGGGGAAAGAGTACCTATCAGGGGGTATTTTTATAGTATTAAAACAGAGAAAAAGTATAATTTAAATAATATGTATGATCAAGGTACATTTTGAGGGTTTCTTCGTATGCCCATGAATATTTGAAGACAATTTTCATATTGCATTTTGCAGGGAGAAATAGAATACATAAAAAACATGGAATTAGATGAACATGTCTCAGGTAATAAGTTTCTTGGATATGCATGAATGGTATAATCAGGATAAGAAGAAGGAGATTTTATAGCACTGACATTCTTGTTACCATAAGAGAGTTATTAGTACGGATGTGTAGTGGAGTTTGGGAGGAAGTGGAGAAAAAGATTGAAAATATAAGGGGAAGAGTTTGAATTGTGGATGAAACAAAGTAGTTTGCATCTGTTTTCTTTAGGGTAATGGGCCTGGCACTTCCTATCACTTCTTCCATTGGCATGGTCTGAACCAGTATCAGAATACCCAGTGTTCATGGTTGTACACTGCTTTCCTCTCCAGCTTAGCAATAAACTGAGTGGAAGGAATCCTTGTAAGTGTCAGCAGTTCTCTGAGGGTATTTGAACCTGCGAAGAACTTCTCCTGGCTATTAAACATTTTTCTTTGGAAAGGTTAAGAGAGACCCAGGGAAACCAAGCTAACATGGATTTTCAGTTTCTGTGTTCTGGGAACAAAACTACCCACATCAGCTCAGGTGTGACAACCTCTGGTTGCACACACCCAACTTTGTTCAAGCTATCACCTGTCTTGCCCCTGGACTAAAGAACATGTGTTTATGTAAATTGTCAATAACCAGACTAATTCATTTCCTTAATGTTCCCTTTTGACATCTTATTCACTCTTTAAAAAATCATTTTTATTAAAGATATATATTTACCTAGTTTAAAAAGTCAAATAGTTTTTTTTTTCACTTAGTTAAGAAAATATCTCCCATCTCTAATTTCCAAATCCTGAAGATAATATTTTTAACTCTTTCAACTGTCTTTTAGTATTCATTTTTATGGTTAGAGATACCATTTTTATTGTGTTAGTTCTAAAATTTCCAGGTAAATACAGTATCTTCTGATTCCTCCTTTGGAAAATAAACTCTGTTCCATGTACTGCCCTTCACATACACACACCAGCCCAGATCATTCTCCTTCCCTGTTCTCCCAGAATAAATAAGCCATAATTTTGAGATCATTATATAATATTTACTTCGTTATGATGACACAAACGTTACTCACGGCTGAGCCACATGGTATACTAGTTTGATTTCCTTTTTCAACATTTTGTATCAAGGTTTTGTTTGCATTTAATAACTTGTCATTTGGTCGATATTTTTTTTTTTTTTTTTGCGTGCCAGTCACTAAATCATCTTTAAATCTGACAGTTGTAGAATTCTCCTTTCAGTAGATTTAAATGAATCAGGTAGTCTTTTTTCCTTTTTTCCCTCTTTCCCCCCTTCCTCCTTCCCTCCCTTCTTAATTTCTTAGAGGCACTCCTTCTGTCATCTTTCATCCTACTCTGTTATATGGGCTCATGGTTCTCCACGCTTGCTGTCATTATGGGGTCTCTCTTCCCAGAAGTCATATGTTTGAAAATGTCCGTATTCTCCTGCTCACACTTGATCAGTAATATATTCTAGATTGAAAATCATTCCCCTCAGACTCTAGCAAGGGAGTATTACTGTTGGAAAGTTGGATGGCGTTGTAACTCCTGAACTTTTGTATGTAATTAATGAATTTTGCATAGAAACTTTTAGGGTCATTCCTTTGTCCAGCATTGTGGAATTTCATGGTGATGCAGATCTTGTTTTCATTTGCCATGCTGGGCACTCAATGGATCCTTTTCATCGCTTTCTAGAAATTCATATTCTTTATTTCTGGGATTTTTGAACTATTTTTGTATAATTATTTATCATCAGGGTTTTTTGTCTGTCCATTTTTGTTTATTTTTAGCTATTCGTGCTTCTGGATTGATATCTGAATTTTTCATTTTATTATGACATTAACAATTTTTAAGATCTCTTTTCTGACCACTCTATGTTGCCTTTTAATAAGCTTCTCTTTGTGTTTTTTATGCATTATTCATTCATTCATTCAACACACATTTCTTTGCACTGTATACTATCAGGGAACAATTTATGGAGAAGCTGGTTTTTAAGCAAAGCCTTCACAGAGTTAGAGAAACAAGCCATGCAAAGAACCAGGGGAAGTACATTCGAATGAATGGATTTAGCAAAGGTCCAGAGATGAGTTTGTGTGAATGGTGGGCTAGATTATTTAGACCAACCCTCCCACTCAAATAAACAAACATTCTGGATAAATGTATTTTTAATCTTTAAAAGCAATAAGGAGCTGATATGAGGTAAAAGAATTGTGGTCTCCAAATGCCATATCCCAGTAGAAAGAACCACAGGGCTTTGGAGAACTAAAAGAATCCGATCTAAGGTTAGAAATGTATAAGATGAACCTGGAACATCTCATCAAATGAAAAAAGCAAACATTTCCAGGTTGTGTAAAAAATAAAAGTAAAGAAAAAGTTATAGAATTAGAGTATATTGTAACCTCAAATGAAATAAAATGCTTAGTTCTAATGATTAAGCAGTAATTTTCAAGGCTGAAAATGTCACAAAAAGGTAGACAACCAGACACTATGTCCTGATGATAGAAGTATGTATCATCAGTTACAGAAAATTCTGCCAAAGTATTGAACCTAAGTTTGGCTAAGTCTTTAAGTATAATTACCAATGAATAGGAATTATCAGAAATGGAGAAACACGTTTAACGATAACACAGGGATGCAAAATCTAGGCTGTGAAATACTGTATAGGAAAATGAACAAATAACTTCAAAAATAAATTGCAAGGGGAATAAAAAGGGAGAGAAAGAGAAAGAAAGGAAGGGCATCCTCCAGGAAAAAAAGGGGTTCAGGCAAACTGATGAAAATCAAAATGCCACCATTTGGATTCTGATTTGAACAAACCATAGATAAACTGAAATAAAATAAGTGAAACAACCAGGAAGATCTGAAATATAGCTGATTTTTTGATGAGACAAAATAATAATTATTAACTTTTTGGTGTGATAGTGATATAGTAGTTTTTTTTTAAAGTACTTATCTTTTAGATAACATTCTATTAGTCTAGGAATTGCCTCAAATAATCTGGGATGGAGACTGGGTAATGTTTTAGAGGTAAAATAGAATGACCATAAAATGATCATTTCTAAAGCTAGCTGGTGAGTACACAGGGTTCATTATATTATTCTCTTTACCTTGATATATGCCTCCAGTTTTCATAATTATTGTTTTTCTTTCAAAGGGATTAGGCTTTTTTTTTTAACCTCTGAGAATTTTAATTATAATGATTTTTTTTTTTTTTACGATTTCTTTTCCTAGGAAGTTTTCTCCTTTCTTCTATTTCCTTTAACTGTTTCCATTTAAGTGTTTGTTTTTGCCTTTTTCTTTCCCATTGAAGACCGTCATCTATGTGTGGTGACCCCAGGCTATTTGCTTATAGGCTAGAGCTGTTGAGATTGTGTGTGTGTAGATGCTATTCAGCCACCAGAATCTACCTATATTTCCTCTTGCATTTGTGAATTTTCCCCAAAGAGTATCTTCCAGTCTCTTTCCCTGAAGGAAGTGAGAGGGATGCATTAAAGGGGAATATGAACCTGGTTGCCAGTGTTCTGGAAGCTGGCACATGGACCTCAGTTTTTAGTACTTTGACTTTCACTTTCCCTCTCTCTGTTTGCAGCAGGATCCACACTCTCAGCTGGGCCTGGTATTCCTGAATACAAAGTAATCAACTTTCACCTCTTTAGAGTTACTTTCTATTCTTTTGCTGACAGCCAGGAAAGAGAAGTCTCTGAATGTCACTTCTAGCAAAGAAAATGCTCTTAGAATTTTAGAATTCTAGGACCAGAAATGGTTTTAGATATCACAGAGCAAAGATTCTCATTATATTTCTTTTCTAACCAACTAAAATATTCATAGTCAGTAGCCTGTGTTAGCATCACTGTTTGTTACGTTCTCATCTTTTCTTGCTAGCTAGTCTACAAGGGCAGAGTTTTCCAGCATTTCCTTCTTTTGTCTCCCCCCAACCCAAGGCATAAATCATTTATTAAATGAGTATTTTTGCTTATATCTGAAGCTAGCTATTCTCTAAAATCACTGTGCATGCCATTGCAGGTGGACCTCACTCTTAGCTGGGCTTAAGCTCTTCGTGGCCTGTTTCTCCCCAGCTCCCCTATGTTTGGGCAGGAAGGAGTACTTGCTAATAACTGTCCTTTTAAGCTCATCTAGTAGTTTAAAATTTGCCCTGAATCTCTATCTTCCCTTACTTCTTTGTAATGCTGTCTTTTGTATGCTTATTAATTTGTGGTGCTCATTATGTAAGTCACCGATTTTATTTTGTCAGTACATTTCTGCAATTTACCTAGATACACGGTTCACCTCCTGCACACCATGGTCTATTTCTCTCTCATCTCGGATCTGTGTTTTGTGTGAGGATTGGCTGGTGTCTAGAAGATTGAATGCTAGCTTTTATAATATCTCTTGAAAGCAGCCCTCCCAATATGTCTCTTATCTTTTCAAATATGTAATTTAATAATATGTTCCTTCTTTTTTATCTCTCTCACTGAAATGATACCTTTAGAACATAATTAATACCTTGCATTTGTACAGGGCTTTGAGCTCTTCAAAGCACTAGTTCACCTATTATCACACTGCGTTTTATTTTTTATACCATCCCAGTGAGTAGGTGGAACAGGTTCTTGTTATCCTCATTCAGAGATGCAAAATCAGAGGCAGAGAAAGGTTAAGGTGATTTCCCCAAGGTCATGCAGATGATTAGTGGTGAACCTGGGACAAGATCCCCACTTTTCTGATTCCCAGTGTCACCCTCTTTTCTTTATTTGCCTCCTCCTCCCTGTGACAGTTGCTCACCCTCAGCATTTGGATTCCACTCTGAGGCTGAATAGCGCAGCCGTCACCACCCAAAGCCCACTGCCTCGGTGCTTTCCTCCTGAATTATTTCTTCATTTATCATCCTATCGTGGCACCTACTATGGCTCTAGACTCACATGTGGGAAGAAGACCTTTTAAACCTGCCATAAATCAGACACATTTTACCTTGCTGTTGTCTGTGGTCTTTGAAAAATCTATTTTTTAGTTAAGACATTTTTCTTAAGCAAGTAAAAGTCTCTTCTCACTTTAATGAAAACATTAAGCTCTATCTGATGACATCTGATTTTTCCTGTGTGACTGGGTCCATCTGCAGAGCAAGAGTGTCTGACCAACTACTGATAAGGTGCATTGACTTCCATCACCTCGCCCCCCGCCTCAATTCTGACCCGCCCTCTCCTCTTCTAAAGCCTTGCTTTTCTAGAACTGTATGGGATCAGTCTGCATCAGCAATGAAACCCTGCATAGATTCATCAAAGTTCCCTCTACATTTTTCTTCATCTGTCTCTGTCCCATTTACCTGGAAGGAAAACAAGAGTCAACACACCGATTGTGCTACCTCAGTGAGAGAAAAATAACCGTATTTCTCACGAGAAGGTCAATCTGGCAGTAAGATAAATGCCCAGGATTTTGAGAGGGTGTAATGCCATCAGATACTCATGTCTATTCTTAGGCAGTTCACACTTCATTCCCTAATGGTACTCAGTTTGGCCATTTGTGATATTTAAGTTTCCCAGGGAACTGAGGTAATTGTATCTAGGTTATCAAGAGCAGAAAGGTGCGGGCAAATACTTTTAGAGAGTGTAAGTTTAATTGGGTGATGGAGATGATAATTCAGGCCCAAGTGTTGTTATGTACTGAAATGCTTGTATAACCAAAGAAGGAAGTTCTTCTCTTAATTCTTTGGTTATTTGCCTTAATTTCTCCCCCTTACAACCTTTCTTTAAAAAAAAAAA
>RJWJ010010634.1:0-46495 GCA_004363605.1 Indri indri | reverse complement strand
TCTTGAACTGAGCTCAAGCGATCCTCCCGCCTCGGCCTCCCAGAGAGCTAGGATTACAGGTGTGAGCCACCCTGCCCGGCCCCCAAATGTAGTCTTATTATCCTGAGTTGGTCGTATTTTCAACCCTGAACCAACCACAGTGGCTGAAAGGATACAGAGTGCTGATTGGTTAGACCTGGGTCACGTGGCTGCAGTGTTCTATTTGCCAGCCCTGACTCTCATGCCCATCTCCAAACCACAGGGATCCAAAGATGGGTGGGCGGTTTCCCAGTGGAAGCCCGAATGCTGGCCCCAGACGTCCGTGGCAGTTTGAAGATGAATTACTATGTTTGACTCCTGCAGGGCCAGCACGCAGTCTGTGCTCAGTGTGTGTGCTGCTCTGGTTACCACTGGGCCACCCCGCTGTCCACATCTGCTCTGCCTCCTCACTTGCTCTCCGTCTCCCCAGGAATCTTAGAAACACTCAGCTCATCCTCTTGCTCCTCCCAGCCCCAGGCCTTACCTGCCACGCCCTCTGCACAGGCCCAGCAGGTTCCCCTTTGCCTGAAGCCTTCCCCAGAGAGATCCCCTACCTGGGGAAGATGTCCAGGGCCTCATCCCTTTCCTTCCCTATCCCCAACCCTGACTTTCCAGGCAGAATAGACCTCCTGCATGGCTTTGGGGCCCACCTACCCTGATTTCACTGGGCAGGGAGCAACATCCTCAGGGGACAGGAGCTGCCTAAAAGCTAGAAGCCTCCAGCCCAATCCCAGGAGGCTCCTGGCACACACCCTAGTGCTGTGGCCACCTGTGACGTGTCCTCCTGTGTACATCCTTGCAGGGACAGCTGCCAGCGAGGCTGGAGGCTGCTGTACATTGTGGCTGCCTACCACAGCTGCTCCGAGGTCCTCCACCCACACCTCATTCGCTTCCTGCAAGACGTGAGCCGGACCCCAGGCCTGCCCTTTCAGGGTGAGGGCCCAGTGAGTGGGGACTCCGGGGTGACGCTGCTCACATGGGGACTGAGTTGGTAGCTGACAGGAGGGGAAGCCCAGAGGGCCTGGCCCTTCACGGATGCTGGGCAATGTTTACTAGTATTAATTTACTCCCCAGACGTTTGTGGAGGTCCCACAGGGGCTGGCATGATGGGTTCTGATCTAATGGTGGCATGGCCAGGGAAAGCTTCCTGGAGGAGGTATTGCCCTCGGTGGGCAGGATTTCCAGGGGGACTGAGTGGCAGGAGCAAAGGCCCAGATGTGGGCATGTGTGGCACATGGCAGAAGAGGAGAAGGAGGTGGGCCAGAACCCGGAGTACTGGGATGAGGACTGCTGCTCTGGCTGCTGGGACTCAGCAAGGGTCTTTTTTTTTTTTTTTTTTTTTTTGAGACAGGGTCCCGCTCTTGCTCAGGCTGGTCTCGAACCCGTGAGCTCAAGCGATCCTCCTGCCTCGGCCTCCCAGAGTGCTAGAATTACAGGCATGAGCCACTGCACCCAGCCTCAGCAGGGGTCTTGAGTAGATCTGGGCAGGAGTGGGCCCAAAGCTGGTGGCAGAGTTTTGGCCTTTCCCCCTTGTAGTATGGAAGAAGGGACCTCCATACTGAAGCCTTGTTTCCATAGCAATCCGTAGGCAGCCCCCCCAAGAAAGGGTAGGGCCCCTATAATCAATCACCATGGCAGCCACGGAGGGAGGAGATGGGGGACCTCACCCTCCCTGCCTCTAGAGCCTTCGCTTGGATTCAGTTAACAAACATTCCCAGGTCCAGGGATGAATAGACCCAGCTCCCCGGGGAAGGGATCCCAGGTACATGAAGGCAGCAGAATGCACCCTAGAACTTTTGACCCCCTCCCTGGGGCAGGGTGAGGTCACTGCTTAACCCGGAGAAATGGAGCATTGATGCTGGGGTCTTCTGCTCTGGGAGGCCTGGGTGAGGGGGGGCGGTTGGCAAGGGGTCCTAGCTGGCAGGGGCAGAGCTGTAGCACCTTGCACGGAGCCTGTTGGGGGCAAGCTCCTCAGGCAACACCTCCGGGTGACAGCTGTTTCCATGGTCACAGGTAGCCAAGGGGACTGTGGCCTAGACAAAGGGCCCTTACCACATGGGGTGTGAGTTTAAATCCAATTCTTAAACTCCAGCTCTTTACCTGGGGCAAGTCACTGCCCTTCTCTGAACTCAGTTTCCTCAACTGTCAAATGGGGTAGTAAATGCCTGCCCCCAGGTTATAGAGAGAATACAGTGGGCTCATGGCTCGTGGCAAGAGGAGCCCCTTTCTCCCACTGTCTCCCCTGGGCAAGGCCTTGACTCCCTGCCTCTGCAGGGATCGCCAAGGCCTGTGAACAGAACTTGCAGAAAACCTTGCGCTTCGGGGGCCGTCTGGAGCTCCCTAGCAGCATGGAGCTTCGGGCCATGTTGGTGAGTGCGAATGGGGGTGGGAGGTCAGAATGAATGGGAGTCACGGCCTTGCTCAGAGACCCTGCTGTTGGGTGCACATGCACTGCTCAGGGGTGTGCAGACAGGCCCTGTAAGGGCCAGATGCATGAGTGTTCCTGCACATGTGTGCCTGGGACGCCTTGGCCTGGGGACTCCTGTGGCAGGGGACAAGGGCCGTCGCACATCCCAGACCCAATCTCTTGTCCCTCTCCACCTACCCACCGCCAGGCGGGCCGCAGTTCTAAGAGGCAGCTTTTTCTTCTTCCCGGATCGCTTGAACGTCATCTCAAAATCAAAACGTGCACTGTAAGTGAGGGATTGTCTCCTGCAGGCAGGTGCTGGAAGGGCGGGGACACCCTAGTCTCCGGGCTGTGGGTGGGGTGAGCCCCCAAGGGTGCTGAGCTCCTACCACGCTCTCCCACAGACTCACAAGGCAGGACTTATTTCTCAGAAGAACACACTGAGCCTTGGAGAGTTTAAGCCCCCAACTCAAGGTCATACTGCAAACAAGGGACAAAGGCAGAACTTGAACCCAAGTCCCAGACTCCAAAAGCTGTGTTCTTTCCCTGCACGAGGCTGATTCTGAGAGGGCTCAGGATGCTGTGAAGAGGCTGAGGAGCTCTGCATGGGCCTCCTGGGCCTGGGTGGGGCTGGGAGGACAGAGGTCAGGCCCAGCAGGCACGGCCTCACCGCTTCCACCCCAGGTGGCCCTGGACGTGGTGGAGGAAATCTGTGCTGAGATGGCTCTGACTCGCCCCGAGGCCTTCGATGAGTATGTTATCTTCGTCGTCAGCAACCGAGGTGAGTGGCCAGGAGGACTGAGCATGCTGGGTTCATTGCCACCACTGTGTCTGTGGCCATAGGGGCCTCCACCCAGACTTTAAAGTCCAGATCAGGTGACACTTCCTCCAGGAAGCCCCCAGACTCCAGCTCTTCTCTCCTGCACTGGCATTTCTGCCACCCCTCCCACACCTGCAGTAGGAAGGACCTCTGTGTGTACTGAGCGCCCCCAGCCCTGCGTCTGTCTTTCTCTGTTTTGTTTTGCATAAATTTGTCTTGCCCGCAGACTGGGAGTCTGTGGAGGACAGGCCCCCCTCTGATTCCTGCCATTGCCCCTCAGGGCCTGCTCAGTGGGAGGGTGTGGGCTTTGCCCTCAGAAGCTTTTATCCTGGGAAGCTCTTCATTAACAGCCTGCACTCCTGTCTCTCCTGCCTCAACAGCGGCAGTGGGAGCCCCTCCCGAGGTCTCGGTAGGCCCTTCTCTCCAGGGATCCTAGGACCCTAGGGGACCTTCATGCCGCCGAAAGCCCTTCTGTCTGCTGCTTGCCCACTCTAGACCATGGGCTTGCCTCCTGCCACCAGCTGGCCAGCTCCAGCCACCTCCAGCCAGCTCTCCCCACCTCTGCCTCAGCCCTCAACTGTGGGGCCTCAGCCCTGCATGCCCAAGTCCAGCTGAGATGTTGGGGGAGGGAATGGCAGGTAACAAGACAGTCCTAATAACTGGCATTTATTGAACAGATACTGTGTCCCAGGCACAGTTCAAGTCACTTAATTCCATAAGCTCTTCTAATTCCCACCACAACCCCGTGAAGTGGAGTCTACTATCATCCCCATTTACAGAGGGAGAAACTGTAACCCAGGGAGGCTGTATGAGTTTCTTATTGCTGCTGTAACAAATTACCACAAACTTAGTGGCATAAGAGAACACAAATTTTATTGTCTTACAATTCTAAAAGTCAGGCCAGGTGCGGTGGCTCACACTTGTAATCCCAGCACTCTGGGAGGCCGAGGCAGGAGGATCGCTTGAGCTCAGGAGTTTGAGACTGGCCTGAGCAAGAGCAAGACCCCGTCTCTACTAAAAATAGAAAGAAATTAGCTGGGCACAGTGGTGCATGCCTGTAGTCCCAGCTACTTGGGAGGCTGAGGCAGGAGGATCTCTTGAGCCCAGAAATTTGAGGTTGCTGTGAGCTAGGCTGTCACCACGCACTCTACTCAGGGCAACAGAGTGAGACTCTGTCTCGAAAAAAAAACAATTCTGAAAGTCAGAAATCCTAAAATGAGAGGTTGGCAGGGCTGCGTTCCTTCTGGATACCCCAGGGGAGAATCTGTTTTCTTGTCTTTTCCACCCTCTAGATGTCCTCTTCCTTGGCTCCTGGCCCCTTCCTCCCTCTCCAAAGCCAGCAGTGTAGAATCTTCAAATCTCTGTCTCTCCCCCAGCCTCTGGTTCTATCCCCTTCTCTGACTCCAATCCTCCTGCCACCGTCTTGCAAGGCCCCTTGTGCTTACCTTGGGTGCGCCAGGTAATCCAGGGTACTCTCCATCTCAGGATCCTTGACTCAATTACATCCGCAAAGCGCTTTTTGCCACGAAGGTACCATATTCACGAGTTCTGGTGCTTAGGACCTGAACATCTTTAGAGGGGCTGTTATTCAGCCTACCACAGCTGTTAAGTGACTCACCCACGGTCACACAGTGGGGATTTGAACCCAGGAGGTGTGGCCTCAGGAGTCTGTACTCTTATCACCACACCAAACCTCCCTCATTGGTAAGGTTTTACTGCAGGTGTGGGAGGGGTGGCAGAAATGCCAGTGCAGGAGAGAAGAGCTGGAGCCTCTCTCCCAGTCCTCCCTACCCATGCCAGGTACCCAGCACGGCGGGGGGTCTCTCCTGGAGGAGGTCTGCAGAAAGGCACCCACTGGGTCTTATGGTCTGTGGCCTGTTTTGCTTCCCCTGGCCCCAGCCTCCTCTGGAAATGGACTGGGCCTTTTCAGAAGATAACCCAGGGTGCTTTCCCGGACACTTGGGGACAGGCTACCCTCAAGGTTCTCTTCAGCATCTCACCCCTCCCTGGGGGGAAATGGAGCATTACTTGTAGCTTTGATTGGAGTTATTCCCATTCGTGGTCACCAACATTTCAGTAAAACATAGGGTACCCTATTCCCTAAACATGCTTTCCTTTAACAAAGAAGCTATGTCCCAGATCACAGAGGTAGGTGGCTTACCTGAGGTGATGCCTCACCTGGGTGGCAGGTCAGGGTCTGCACACATGCTCTGTACAGGCGCACACGCATACCTCACCCAGCCTTGCCTCCCTGCTGTCTGCAGGCCAGCATGTGTGCCCACTTAGCCGCCGTGCCTATATTCTGGATGTGGCCTCAGAGATGGAGCAGGTGGACGGTGGCTACATGCTCTGGTTCCGGCGTGTGCTCTGGGATCAGCCACTCAAGTTTGAGAATGAGCTATACGTGACCATGCACTACAACCAGGTCAGTACATACGGGCCCCTCTGGGCTCTGGGACCTGTGCTTCCCAGGGCCTGTAAGGTCAGACTTCAGAACCTTGACATTTGAGGCCTTCATGATGTAGGCCCTGTAGGCATTTGTTTTTTTAAGAGACAGGGCCTTGCTCAGTCACCCAGGCTAGTGTGCAATGGTGTGATCATAGCTCACTGCAGCCTCAAACTCCTGGGCTCAAGTGAAGTGATCCTCCTGCCCCAGTCTCCTGAGTAGCTAGGATGACACACCCAGCTACTTAAAAAAATGTTTTTTTGCGGAGATGGGGTCTCGCCATGTTGCCCAGGCTGGTCTCAAACTCCTGGCCTCAAGTGATCCTCCTTCTTGGCCTCCCAAAGTGCCGGGATGACAAGTGTGAGCCACCACACCTGTGTCCCCATGGGCATTTCTAACGCTGATGTCTCTGCTCCCCTATATGGTCTTTTCAGAGCAGTCAAAACAATGTAATCCTCGCTACCTCATTTCTGGGTCTTTGCCCATGCTGTCACTCCGTCTGGACTGTCCCTTCCTGTATCTGCTTATCTAAGTCCTCTCCAACAAGGCTGCTCCTGAACAGCACCTCTTCTGTGAGGCCCTCTCTGAACTTCCCTTTCCTTCTGATTTCTTCTCCTCTGAACATCGGCCTGTCCCTCGCTCGAAGGCCTGAGCAGGGCTTTGCTAATATTGTTACTTTAGTCTGCGCATTATCCCCTCTGAGACTTGGGAGTCCTCTAAGTCAGGATCATGGAGTTTGCAAATTTTGGGTTCTCCCCTACTATGCCAACATTTGTGGAAATGCCTTGACAAAAAGAGTGTGTTCTGGTAGAACCAGCGTCAAAAACTTCCGCACTTCCCTCTTGTGGACACGTGGTGTTGCCGTGGAAACCTAGCTGGCCTAGCCCTGCAGGCTGGTACCATGCTACTCCAGGTGAGGCTTGTGGACTGGCAAAACCTTGACGCAAACCCTCGAGTCCCGCCTCAGATGACCTGGGTCAGCGTCTTTGGGGTACAGCCCAGCGGTCTGTTTTGGCAAGCCCTCCCGCAACTCTGGGGCATGTTCAGTTTTGAGAACCGTGGGCCTAACGGACACCTGTGCACACTGCAGTGTTTACGCTCTGTTCTTACCAGCAAGGTCACAGTGACCTTGGGGACTCTCTCATGGGCTTCAAGGCCGCAGCCCTTACAGCTCACCTTCACATTCTTCTGTCACCATTCCCCAAAACCCAGGAAAGTGATAGGCTGTCCTGCCCCAGAAGAGGATGGGGCTGGAATCAGTGAACTTGCCTGTCTCCAGGCCCCCTGCCAGCGAATGCTGAGTGTGTGCCTGCCCGGCAGGACCTCACCCCAGTGTTGCCCACAGGTCCTGCCCGACTACCTGAAGGGCTTCTTCAGCAGCGTGCCAGCCCGCCGGCCCAGCGAGCAGCAGCTGCAGCAGGTGTCCAAGCTGGCTGCACTGCAGCACCGTGCCAAGGATCACGTCTACCTGCCCAGTGTGTGAGCACCTGTGTCGGCTGGAGTGGACACGCAGCCTGGCCCTCTCAGCCCACCCCACTTTGTTCAGAGCCGGCCGTCCCCAGGCTCCCCTCTTGTATCAGTGAGGCTTTCTGGGAAGGGGTTGTCCTGGCCTGGGGTCTGAAATCTTCCAACTAGCCGTAGAACTGAGGCCCAGAAAGGTTATCTGGCTTGTCGAAGTTTAGCTTGCTAATGGTGGGGAGGGTCCAGATGACAGGCTCTTACCCCAGCAGTGCAAAGAAGGACATATCTTACCTGGGGGATCTCTTGGAGGAGGGGGGTCCCTTGGCTTTTCTCCCAACCCTTCTCTCTACCCCCAAGGTGGCTGGCATGGGCTGGGACTGCTGTTGATATTTTCCAGATGTCTCCAGAGGCAAAGGGGCTGCCTGAGGTAGCCAGCATGTACCGGAGAGAAGCGGGGGTGGCGCTGATGGCCCGGGGGGCTCAGCCTGGAGGCCCAGTGCTCCTCAGCCCGGCACTAACCAGCCCTGTGCTGGGTGCTTGCCCACCCTGATGCTTCCCTCACCCATGTGTTTCTCACCCTCTGGCGTGGGCTTCTCCACGGGGGCAGGAGCTATGAAGGACAAGCCCGTCTTGCCCCACCCCTCAGCCCAACTCACTCAGTCACTGTGTGACCTGAATGTTAGTGAACTCCCCAGAGCCTCCGTTCCCTTAACTGCAAGCAGGGATCCTAGTAGTACTGGCCCAGCGTGCCAGGCACTGTGTGAGCCTTTACATCTTCGACCCATTTACACTCCCCAGCACTTGGTCTTGCAGGGAGTTGCAAAGATCTCGTCTGCTCTGCATAACGCCTGCTGCACAGCGAGGATCGCATGAGCCTGTGTGCTCGCTCAGGACCCCTTTCCCCTCTGCATGCAGGAGGGAGATCCAGGAGTACATCCCAGCCCAGCTCTACCGCATGACAGCCAGCTCGACCTGGCTTGACCTGGTCAGCCGGCACCGGCAGCAGACACAGGCACTCAGCCCACACCAGGCCCGTGCCCAGTTTCTGGGTGAGATCTGGGAGCCGGGGAGATAATCCCTGGGGGGCTTTGTTGAGGAGGGGGTCCAGGAGGATGGGGTTGGAGGCATCTCTTTCTTTGCACAAAGGCATTTTTGGTGCCGGCCAAGCAGAGCACCTGCCTGGAGAGAATGCCTTTTTAAAATGTTCATGAAGACAGCCCCCTAGGCTCAGGCGGCCCTGGGTAGAGGGAGAAGAGCTGTGAGCAGGGATAGAGGAAGAGGCCTCGACAGGGGAGGCCAAATTGTGGAAGGACACCCAGACCAAGGACTCCTGCACCGGATAAGGGCAGGAAAGATGTGGGCTGCGGGTCGGCTGTGCAGTTTAGGGCCATGGCTGTCGTCGGTGAGCCCTGCCTGGCGTGGTGACTGCCCTCTCTCTCCACCCAGGCCTCCTCAGTGCCTTCCCTATGTTTGGCTCCTCCTTCTTCTTCGTCCAGAGCTGCAGCAACATTGCTGTGCCGGCCCCCTGCATCCTTGCTGTCAACCACAACGGGCTCAACTTCCTCAGCACTGAGACCCACGTGAGTGGCCTCAGCCTGGCACTGCCATCACCACCCACCCTGTGTCCACTGATCCCCCACCCCTCCGAGGGGCCAAGATCTCCAGCTTTGGAAACCCAGCTCCACCACTTAGCACCTGCGTGATCTTGGGCAAGTCTCTCCCCTCTCTGAACCTCACTTTCCTTACCTGGAAGACAGGGATAATAGTTAAAAACCCCCAGGGCTATTGTAAAGGCGAGACGACATAAAGCACATACTGAGCACTCGTACGATGAGTGTGTAAGTCCGATCAGGCTGCCAGAACAAAATACCACAGACTCAGTGGCTTAAACAACAGAAGTTTATTTCTCACAGTTCTGGAGGCTGGAAGTCCAAGGTCAAGGTGTCGGCAGGGTGGGTTTCTTCCTTGGTTTGCAGACAGTTGTCTTCTCACTGTGTCCTCACATCACCCTTCCTCTATGTGTGCACATCCCTGGAGTCTCTGTGTGTGCCCAGATTTCCTCTGTGAGGACACTTGTCATATTGGATTAGGGTCCCCCCAACAGCCTCATTTTAACCTAATCACCTTTTTTAAAGGCCCTATCTCCAAATACAGTCACATTCTGAGGTCCTCTGACAGGGCTTCAACACATGAACTTGGTAGGGAGGGAGACCAAAATTCAGCCCATAACAAATAGGACGTGTTACCCTGTTTCTTAGTTTTTGCTCCCAAAAGTAGACTCTGAGACAAAGATTCCAGGGCGAGTGGTCGATGTGGAGTTGATTCTAGGAAAGGCTGGCGTGGGGAAGAGAGACAGGGAGGGGACAGAGCCAGTGAAGGGTATGCTACCAAGCAAGTTGCCGACGTGAGCAGCCGGAGGTCAGTTCCGCTGGGGAGCCCTGGGAGACAGCCTAGAACATTCCTATCCTCTGGGGGCGAGGGAGCCGGAGTGTCTGTCCACCACTCCCCACTCATTATTAGTCGAGGGCTTCTTCCTGAGGCATTAACTCTCCATCATTCTCACCTCCCTCCCTATGTTCTGAGTTGGCTTCTCGGGCCAAAGCGTGCCGGTGTTCACAAGAAGCAGCTCCGTTGTGAGGGTCAGCGTGCCAACGGCACCCACTCTACCTCTATATCCTGAGCATTTAGGGCAGTGCCTGGCACACTGCGGGTACATTGTCTGTATGTGTGGAATCATTTTCACAGGTGAGGAAACTGAGCTCCAGAGAGGTAAAGTGATTTGCTCAAGGTCACATGGCAAGTCACTGGGGGAGCTGGTACTTGAACCGGGGTCTGATATGCAGGGGAAACGCAAGGGTGGCTGAGACTATCCCCACCACAAGCCTGTCTGGTCCCTCTCCCCTCCCTCCCAGGAGCTGATGGTGAAGTTCCCGCTGAAGGAGATCCAGTCGACGCGGACCCAGCGGCCCACAGCCAACTCCAGCTACCCCTATGTGGAGATCGCGCTGGGGGACGTGGCGGCCCAGCGCACCATGCAGCTGCAGCTGGAGCAGGTGGGCCCAGCCGCTCGCTCCCCAGTTTCCCCCCTATGCTCTTCTCTGGGCCTGGCTCCAAGATAGGCCAGATCCCTGCTGTGCCCCAGGGAGCATCCAGCCCAGTGCACAGGGCAGAACTAACCCCAAGGCAGCACAGAACTGCCAGTCATCATGGTGGTCTTCCAGGGAAGCAGCCTGGTAGTGGGAACATGGGAATGGGCCCAGGTTGTTTGCACAGTAGTGAGGAGTTAGATGGGGTGCTGGGGAGACAGGACCAGCAAAGGGGAGATCTTGGAGCTCTTCAAATGTGAAGCTAAGAATTTGGGGCTTTCTCTTGAGGGCACTAGGGAGCCATAGAACATTGGTGACAGGGAAGGGACATAGGTTTGAGGAAGTTCACCTGGGCTGAGGTGTGGAAGCTGAATTGTGGGCCCTGGGCTTGACGGTGGGGAAACTGGGCTCCTATATGATAGACAGCAAAACTGAGACGCCGCCTGCCCTGTGCATTTTCCCGTTTGCAGCACCTGTGGCTGCTACTTCAAAGGCATGGATGACCCCCTGAGCTCCTGTCTAAGTCTCATAGCCCGCTAGGGGCAGGGCAGGACCAAAGTTTTCACCCCACTGAAGAGACAGGACTGAGACCCAGAGAAGGGGCAGAGTCAGAGCTGAGGATCACACAGGCCATTGCACCCCCTTCAAGGCCTGGGCCCAGCACTGCCTGCCATGACAGGACCTGCCTGGGACGGGCTGATTTCCCAAGGCAAGAGACAGGAGCTTCCACTTCCCCAGCTGTGCCTCTGAGGGACAGGACCAGAACAAAGCCCCCATGACCCCTCATGCCCCTTGGAGAATCTGTGACTTAGATCCAGGCTCCCAGTTCACTTCCCAGCACACCCCAATCTGCTCGTGCTGGGGCCACCCCGATCCCTGCCTCCCAGCAGCCTTGGGCTCCTGGCCTACCCTGCTTCCCAGAAGCCACCTCCCTGAGCACCTGCAGCCGTGCTGTTGTGTCCTCCCCCTTCCTGGGACCAGTCCAGCTGTTCCTTCTTTGGTTGTTCTTCTGGTGCTGCCTCCCCTGGACAATCTCTAAATGTTGCTGAGTCCGGGCCTCTCTCCCTGGGCACCCTATTTGGCCCCGAGGCTCTCAAAACCCCCATACTTCTATCTCCTGCCCCGACCCCCTGAGCTCCAGGCTCCCTGAGCATCTCCCTTGGAGACCAACAGTCCTTTTCGCCTTACCTCCCGATCCTCCTGGGCACTCAGGCCCTAAACCTGGGAGCCCCTCACCCCTTTCCCCTCTGCTCACAGGCTCCGGCCATCCTGGCCTCTTCCAGCTCCCTTCTGCTGAGCTTGCCTTTCTCCTCCCTGCCCCAGGGCCTTTGCACTCATTGTCCCCTCAGCCTGGAATGCTCTTCCCTGATTTATCACAGTGCTCCCTCCCTCCCTTTATTTAGGTTACAGCACAAATATGATTTCTTTCTAGAAGCCTGTCCTCCTCCCTAATAACTCGTAATCTTTGCCTTGGCAGCCCTTATTATGGCTTGCAAATTATTTAGTTATTTGTCTGTTTACATACCATTTGTCACTACCACCAGAATATCAGCTCCAGGGGGGCAGGCTGTGTCCATAACACAGTGCCTGGCACACCGTAGATGGTCAGTACATATTTGTTGCATGCACGAGTGGACTGGAGACAGTGTTTCTCTCTCTCTGTTGCCTGGGCTGGAGTGCAGTGGCATCATCATAGCTTACTGAGTAGATGGATGGATAGATTGATGAGGGCCTTTTTGGCTTCCCCACTTCCTTACAGTACCCCCTGACCTCTTTATGCTGCCACCTCTGCCTCTGGCCTGCATATGTGGGGGAAATGCATTTGTTCATTCATTCATTCCATGTATAACCATTGAGCATCTCTGTGTAGCAGCCTCTGCACTCGCTGCAGGGAGACGGAAGTAACTGAGACCCCTCCTCAACCCTGGCCCTCATGGAGCCCCAAGTCTCAGATATGAAAGAATCTCTCCAATAAACCATGATCAATGCTAAGCTGAGCCATCTGGGAGATAATCAGGGAGGGCTTCCAGGAGGAGGTGACATCTGAGTACAGCAGGGTTGCAGCCAACAGACCTGGGTCTCTATCCTGCCCACCTCTGACAGGCTATGGGAGGGGATCTCCAGGCATCCCTGCTTCTCATTGAGCCTCAGTTTTTTGAGATACCCTGTCTCAAAAAAAAAAAAAAGATGGACAATCTTCCTCTCCAGCCAGTCCTTTGCCTACCCGCATGCTTCTGTGTTCCAGGCCTTGCTGGGACTGTTGCCCCATTTGACAGCCCAAGAATTCGAGACCAGTCCAGACAATAATGAGAAAAAATTAAAAAATTAGCCGGGCGTGGTGGTACATGCCTATAGTCCCAACTACTCAGGAAGCCAAGGCAGGAGGATCGCTTGAGCCCAGGAATTGGAGACCGCAGTGAGCTATGATGATGCCACTGCACTCCAGCTCAGGCAACAGAGAGAGAGAAACCCTGTCTCAAATTTTAAAAAGGCCGGCTGTGGTGGCTCACGCCTGTAATCCTAGCACTCTGGGAGGCTGAGGTGGGAGGATTGCTTGAGCTCAGGAGTTTGAGACCAG
Organism: Indri indri; assembly: GCA_004363605.1. Classification (NCBI taxonomy): domain Eukaryota; kingdom Metazoa; phylum Chordata; class Mammalia; order Primates; family Indriidae; genus Indri; species Indri indri. Next base: position 33,679 of record RJWJ010010634.1, on the reverse strand, counting down.
CCTGAGCAACAGCGAGACCCTGCTAAAAATAGAAAAAATTAGCTGGGCAACTAAAAATAGAAACAAAAAAAAATTAGCCAGGTGTGGTGGCGTGCACCTGCAGTCCCAGCTACTCGGGAGGCAGTAGGATTGCTTCAGCCCAGAAGTTTGAGGTTGCTGTGAGCTAGGCTGACGCCACGGCACTCAACTCTAGCCCAGGCAACAGAGCGAGACTCTGTCTCAAAAAAAAAAAAAGAAAAGAAAAGAAAAGGTAAGATGAATAAAGCTCTCAGGACAAGACCTAGCACACAGTTAATGCTTGGTAAGCGCTGCTGCCTTTTATTCTCTTGGAACAGGAAATCCCTAGGGGGCGGTTCCTGCACTGGCCTTGGTCTGGGAACCATACTCACAGATCAATTTTCTGCAATTCCCTGCCCCCTCCAATCACTGCCCATCCTAGGCTGTGGGTGCCAGGTGGTAACCATGGCAACACCTATTAGAAACTTACCATTTATTGATTGGACTAATATTTTTTTAATCTAAAGGATTCACACGTACTAAAATCTCACTGAATCCTCACCACAGCCCTGTGAGGCAGGCCCTGGTAAATTGAGACCCTACGGAAGAGGCCACTGGGGCTCAGAGTGGTGCAGTGATTGGCCCAGGTCGCGGACAGCAAAGCCTCCAGATGCACTTGGTCTCCTGCTTGTTATCCCTCCTGCCCTGCATGCAGCCTGCCCTCCCACCATCCAGCTCCTGACACTTCTCCTGGGCCGTGGGGGAGGTGGGGACCAGGGTCCCTGCGTGGATGGTGGTCTCTGCTTCTCTCCCAACCACATCTGTTCTGCACGTCCCACCCCAAGGTGAGAGCTGTGGAAGTGTTGGGTGGGCATGGACTCTCACTGTCACCTGCAGGGTCTGGAACTGTGTCGAGTGGTGGCCGTGCACGTGGAGAATCTGCTCAGTGCCCGTGAGAAGCGGCTCACGCTGCCTCCTAGCGAGATCACCTTGCTCTGACGCAGCCCTCAGTCCTCTTGCTGCCTTCTGCCAGAAGACTCACTGCATGGCCTCAGGGGAGTCACAGAACCTCTCAGGGCCAGTGACCCCTGTAAGGGGCCAGAACCTCGGGGGAGACCAAGAGGAGGCAGGAGGAGCAACCCAAGAGGACTGATCTGGAGTTGAGATGGAATAGCAGCATGCCAGACTTGGGTCAGATAGCAAGAGGAACTTTCAAAGGCTGGCCACGGGTCCTCCTACCATGTACCCACTATAGACTCTGCCTCTGCCTCCCACCTCATGGCAGGGAAGCCCCACACCAGTGACCTAGATGAACTGGACTCATTTGGTTTACTGAGGGTCTGATGTTTGAATCTGCTCCAACTCCACATCCCAGCCCCCATGTGTCCTCCTCAGGTGCCCTTCCTTGTGCTGCTTCTCAGCCTGGATTCATGGTCCTTGGTTATTTCTGTGCAAATAAAAGGTGGGCCTGGCATCCATTTCCTCCGAGGAGTTGCTAAGTGGCTTGGAAACAAGCCTGAGGGAGGAGGCAGGAGTTGCAGTTGTGCCCGACTCATTGCTTATGAACAGAGCTTCCAGTGGAAACATCTGCGCTCATCTCTTCCTGCAGGCCTCTGGCCCCCCACTTCACACTCCTTGGGTTTGAAAGTGGTGTAGTGGTGAGAGGGAGCAGTTTGGGAAAGGGTTTCCCAGAGAATGGGACGTTAGCATTGGGTTTTGAAGGATGAGCAGGAGTTTGCTAAGGACAGGCGGAAGAGAGGGGGAAAATTGTGTTTGTTCCCTGCTGTATCGCCCAGAGCCTAGGATGATGCCTAACACAGAGTAGGCACTCAAAAAATACTTGTCACATGAATGAAAAAAATGAATGTTAATGGAAAGTGATGGTGCTTTGGGGAACTTTGTGGGGTGGGGGCGCTTGGCTTGGGAGTGGTATACTGTATAGGTAGGTGGGGGCGTAACTGCAGGATCCATGACATCAGAGGAGGATTTATTTACTCATTCAACCATTCAGTATTTGTTAAATACCTACTGTGTACCGGGCAAACGCCAGGCACTGGGAGTTACTCATAGTCAAGTAACTACAAACCGGGGTAAGACTTGTGAGTGGGAGTTAGCCAGGTGATGAGGAGAGAACAGCATCTGCAGGGCCCTCAGGTGGACATTCCCAGTGGCAGGACCTGAGACTGAAGAGGCCAGCAAGGGTGGATTGGATACGGCTTTCCAGGCTACATTAAGGATTTAGGTAGGATTTCGTCCCAGGAAAGTTTTCCAGTGGGGGTGGGGTGGGGGTGGAGCAACCTGCACAGATTGTACTTTGGAAACGCCGTTCTGAACACTAAGCAGAAAGCGAATGTAGGAGGTGGGGAGACCAGAGGGGAGGCTGCTGCAGTGTTAGGAGGGAAGCTCTGGCATGGACTGGTGGTGACAAGAATGGGGAGAAGCTGGTAACTTGGGACGGATTTAGGAAGTCCAGCTGGCAGACGGGGTCAATCAGACAATCCTGGGATGGGAAGGGTCAAGAGCCCCTGATACAAATGACAAAGGGCCGCCCCACTTTTCACCTCTGCCTTGGGTTGGCTTTCCCCAGAAGCAGACCCTGAGGTGAGTGAAGTACGGAAGGTGCGAGAAAGAGTATGTTATCAATAAAGTTGCCACTGCTGTGAGGCCTGTGCCTCGAGGTGGCTCACCTGGCTGGTCCCTGGGGTTCTGCCTGCAGCCCTGGTGCCCTGCTCAGTGTGGGCACCACATGCCAGGGTGCACTGGGCTCCAACACAAGGCAGCCCTGAGGCCTCCCATCTGCTCCTCCATTTCTGAAAGCGTTATATGATCAAACATGGGGCGGAGGAGTTAGGCTCATTAATTATATTTGCCCTGAAAGCCTTTCCCTAGTCAAGCTGAACTGTGAGGCTCAGGGAGGGATGATACGGCAAAGAATGAAAACAAGCGGGCTGCCATGTGAGTGAGACCACGTGGAAGTGGCTTCTCCAGGTTGAGGGGCTCCATGTGGGGCTGAGAAGCCTACCCAGCTGAACCTGGACAGATGGTGAATCTGTGAGTTAAGTAAGTGATGGAAGTCCAGGTTTTGAAGTATTTTGTTACATAGCCCTGGATAACCAGGTATCAGGACTTTTGGATTACAAGACCCTGGGCCTTAAGACATAAGCTTCATGTTTTATCAGCTGTTCTGTTGAATCTGGTGGTCAGCAAGGCTGAGCCCTCCTCAGAGAAGGTAACAATTCCCATGAGGCAGACAGTGGGAAGAGTCATAGGTCAGAAGAGTTAGACAATCTAGGGGTACCACCCTGGGCCCCCTGTATGGGCCAAGACCTGGAAATAGAAGAAGTCCAGATAGATGTGGGAAACCCAAAGCAGAGGGGACCAGAACCTGGGTTCCGAGCCCATTGTGGGATGAGAACAATAGAGGAGAAATGTCTGGGTGGCACAGGAGCCTGAAGACAGTCAACTCATGAAAGCTTGGGGTCCCAGATGGGTATGGCAGGATGCACCATTATTCTGGGGTACTGAAAAGTAACCAGCATGACTACATTGCTGCCTCCATGTGGGATAGAGGGCTTTGCTTGGCCAGATTCCAGCGCCACATATCCAGCCCACCAGCCTCTCCCTGCCCTGGGGTGCCTCCTCCTCCTGCCCAGGACCCACAAACCTCTTAAGGGAATCTTGGTCTGCTGGTTGAAGGCCCACGCCATGAAGCCACGGAAGCCTGTGTTCAAATTCCACTTCTGTTTGCTGATTAGCGTGGCCTTGGGCAAATTGCTGGCCCTCTCTGAGCCTCTGCTTCCTTCTTTGTAAACTGGAAGCACTGACAGAAGCTTTAGGGAAAGTGCTTCCTAAGTGGTCATTATGTCCAGCATGGCATGCAAATGGATGCCTGGGGTGGACACACATTTTTAAAAAGCTAATTTTATCAAGTTTTTACCTATGTGTCAGGCTCAGTACATAATACTAATTCATTTAATCCCCAAAACACCCCAACAAGGTGGATACTGTTATTATCAGCATTGTATATACAGGGAAACTGAAACCCAGAGAGGTGAAAAAACTTGCCCAAGGCCACACAGCCAGTATGTGGCCTAGTGAAGATCCAAACCCAGGCAGCCCGGCTCTAGAATCCGTGCTCAGAGTCTCAGGGGGCCTGGTTCAAGAGCACGCAGTCAGGGAGGAACACATGGAAGCTTCTGATGGTGTCTGGGATGGGAGGGGCTGTCTCAACCTCATGACACATTCTTGTGTGGATAAGCAGAGCTGGGCTCAACAGCGGAGTCTAGGGGAGGGTTTCTGATTACAATAATGAGCACCCTGACAAGCAGGTGTGTGAGCAGAGTCTGATGCTGCCTTGTTGGAGGACAGGAGATTAGAGGGCACGGGGCTTCTGAAGGGCCTGAGCCCTCACATCCAAACTGCCTGTCATACAGGTAAGGGGGGCCTTGCCCATGTGTTCACATAATATGGCTCAGGCAGAACTGGGGCCAGAGCCCAGGCCACCTGGCCTTGGCCTTGCCCACTGGCCACCTTCTCACTGCTGCAACTGCCTTCCTACCACCACCACCTGCACCTCACTAGGCTGTGCCAAGAAAGGGCAGGTGCCAAATTTACTGTAGGCTTCATGCCTGCCCCATTTTCCCTCTGCATGTACTGTTGCAGAGGGGAAAGAGGGTGGCCAGGCAGGGGGCTTGGGGACAGTAGCCAGGGTCTCAGCTGTCTGGGCCTTCTCATCCCACAGGGCCTGCTGGCCTGGCCTTGCCAAGTTACTATATAACCCCCACTTTCCAACAGAGACTGATGGGACCCTTAGTTTACAGATGGGGAAACTAACACCCAGACTCACAGTCAGCAATCCCCTCTGCTTAACACATGGCTGCATTTCATCCTCACAACCACCACAGGAGGCGGGTACTAAAGTTATCCCCGTTATACAGACCAGAAGAGTTAGGTTCAGAGAGGGGAAGTCACTTGCCTAGGGTCATACAGCCTACCATGAAATCAAGATTCAAACCCACGTCTGTCAGATTCCTGTGCTTTTGGCTTGACAAGCTGGGGGGGGGGGTCCCTGGCAAAATGGCCCAGGGAGGTGAGGCTGAAGGCAGTCACAATGGCCAGATCTAAGATGCACTTCCTTTCAGTGGGAATTTGGTAAGGCTGTAGACGGAGCTGAGCTGAGCCTCAAAAAATCAAAATGAAGAAGATGGGTGATAGGAAACTAGTATTCCACCTGGCAGAAACAGCCTGGGCAAAGGATTGGAGATAAGAGGCATTTGTAAACCTGGCAGTGTAAGGACGAGGCTGGGGCTTAAGGTCCGCGTTAAGAGGGGAGAGGAGGCAAGGCCGCAAGGGTCTTTGAGAAAGGCGTTGAGCTCCAGGCAAAACGGCTGAAATCTATCCTGGGGAGCCATGGGAGGTTTTCGAGCAGAAACGAAACCCCTGCCTGTTGGAGCCGCGCGGCGCATCCCGCACGGCCACGCCTTTCCTGACGCTGTGCCCTCTGCTTCAAAACTTTTCAATTGTCTCTAGTCATTACATATAGTTTAGCCTTATCCTTGAGCCTGTTTGTTTCTCTGAGACTTTTCTGTCGCTCCCAGAAGAAATGCCTCCGCACCCATCTCCAGCACCAAGAATGAGCGACCCCAACCCCGGCGCGTCCCCGCGGCCGCGCACGCGCTCGCCGCCACCGGGACGTGACTCGTGGAACGTCCACTCCGAGCGGCGGCGGGCTGGGGGCGGAGGTGGGGGGCCGACGACGTGCGTCCAGCTTCTGCGGCTGTCGCTATCTGGGCTCGAAGCTGGGGCCCTGTGCGCTCGGCCCCGCAGTTTGAGAAGTTCCTGCGTTTGGGGAAGTTTCCTTAAACGTCCTGAGGGGTTTCCTCCGGTAGGGTTTCCGTTCGGGCACTTTTTTAGCCACCCATTTACCCTTTAGGGGTCCTCGCTGCACTCCACGCCGCTAATTAAGTGACGGACGCAGTAGCCAAGGAGACCTGCCTGATTGACAGGCATAATTACCAACCGACTTCTGGAAACTGTAGTCTGGGCCCGCCCGGCACGTGGCCGGCGGCCCAATTAAAGAAGTGGAAGCGCCAAAAGGGGAGGTAACGGGGCGGACTAGGTTGTGGCGGTTCCTCGGTGATTGCGTGCTCGGCACTGAGGCGTTTGGGGGCATTCGGACGATGCCGTGACGCAGCACAGCGACAGTGTTGACAGTGTGAGCGCACCGCTGCGAAGGGAGCCCTTCAGTCCTGGAGGCGGCGCGCCGTGGAGACAGGTTGCTGTTTGAGAGTGCTCCCTCAAAGCCCTTCAGCGAGTGGGGGAGGGGCGGCGGACGGCGAGCGGTTTGGGTCTGCGCTTGCGCCGGAGCCTCTGCCGACCCGGCCCGCACGCACGCGCATGCCCGTAGCGCGCGGAGCCGCGGTGGCCAGCAACATCGCGCGTGCGCGCTGAGGAGCCCGCTAAGGAGCGGCGCTGGCGGACGTCGGGCTGGCGGCCCGTGACGTCGTGAGGAGCGCTTTAAAGTGCGGGCCGGGCCGGGCGTCTGAGGGTCTGGCTGGGAGTCAGGCCGAGTCTCCGTAGCAGCCCTCCACGGCATGAGGCGTTGCCGGCGTCCCTGCCCCCTGGGACGTGGAGAAGGTGGAGGAGGAAGAAGCCCTGTTGTCGCCACCACTGCATGACCCGTCGCTCCTGAGGCCCGACCCCACGCCCGGCCTTTCTACGCCCCCAGCCTGGTCGTCCGCCCACGCATGGGGGCCCGGTGCTGAAAACTTCATTCCCTCCGGGGGCCCCGGGCGCGTCCCCCGAGAGCCATGCCCGGCCGCCCCGCCCGCCCCGGAGGACCCTAGAACAGCGTCGCGGGGGCCATGGCGGCCGCCAGCGGCTACACGGACCTGCGTGAGAAGCTCAAGTCCATGACGTCCCGGGACAATTATAAGGCGGGCAGCCGGGAGGCCGCCGCCGCGGCCGCCGCTGCTGTAGCCGCTGCCGCCGCGGCCGCGGCCGCGGCCGAACCTTACCCCGTGTCCGGGGCTAAGCGCAAGTATCAAGAGGACTCGGATCCCGAACGCAGCGACTACGAGGAGCAGCAGCTGCAGAAGGAGGAGGAAGCGCGCAAGGTGAAAAGCGGTATCCGCCAGATGCGCCTCTTCAGCCAGGACGAGTGCGCCAAGATCGAGGCCCGAATCGACGAGGTGGTGTCCCGCGCTGAGAAGGGCCTCTACAACGAGCACACGGTGGACCGGGCCCCTCTGCGCAACAAGTACTTCTTTGGCGAGGGCTACACTTACGGCGCCCAGCTGCAGAAGCGCGGGCCCGGCCAGGAGCGCCTCTATCCGCCGGGCGATGTAGACGAGATCCCCGAGTGGGTGCACCAGCTAGTGATCCAGAAGCTGGTGGAGCACCGCGTCATCCCCGAGGGCTTCGTCAACAGCGCCGTCATCAACGACTACCAGCCCGGCGGCTGCATCGTGTCTCACGTGGACCCCATCCACATCTTCGAGCGCCCCATCGTGTCCGTGTCCTTCTTTAGCGACTCTGCGCTCTGCTTCGGCTGCAAGTTCCAGTTCAAGCCTATCCGGGTGTCAGAACCTGTGCTTTCCCTGCCCGTGCGCAGGGGGAGCGTGACTGTTCTCAGGTAACCCACCTGGGTGGAGGGGGGCGGTTCTGCACCCTGTTGCCTTACCTACCCACCCTGGCCCGGGAAGCAGCAGCCAGTAGGAGTCCCTACTTTTTACATTTCTGACCCATTCTTCTGTTTGTAGGTTGTGGGGAGCAGGGGAAGGGGCCTGTATTTAAAAACGTGTAGCAAGAAAATAGGGATTAGGGAACCGATGTGAAGTTCTGTACCGAAAGGCAGGTTTGAGGTGAACATGGAGTTGGCAGAATTAATCTAAAGCCATCTTTCCAGAAGGCTAAGATATTAGGAGTCTCTTTCCCGTTCGTGATTTTTTTTTTTTTTTTAAAGCAAGTTACTTTTCCATTCTGGGCTTCCATTTCTAAATCTGTGCTCTTAAAAAGAAGAGTTGAACTTACTACCTAAGTCTTTCCTGTTTTGCTATTCTTGGTTTTCTTAACAAAGTAATGTTCACGGATTCCTTAACAGAGAAACTACTCACAGGCAAAGGACCCTTAGAGTATTTAATTGGTAAGAGTTTTCCATTCCCAAGAGGGGGAGTGATTGCTCTGGCTTTGAACAAATTAGGGGTTGGGCCGGGAACAGAGTGCAGCACACTCTTAAAATTCTCCCCTCTTGGCTGCATAAGATCCCGTGGGCTCTTTATAAGAACGTGTTAGCTGTTATCAGGACTGAATAAAACGAAATGCAGCCGGTCTCTTCTGGTATGTGAGCAACAGAACTTAGCTTCTTGGCCTATTTTGGGTCCCAGATCTGCTGAGGATTAGCTCAGTGTCGTGGTCTCCAGAGAAGATTGCCTGCTGGAATATATTTGTCGTTTATAAAAAGTAAAAATTTATTTGGAAGCTTCCTCCTTCCAGCACTGAAAAGGGTAAATCTAGTAATGTAATTCATTAATCCCCAAAACCTCTTAGAAGGTCTAGGATGCAGCTATTGAGAGCAGCTTGGTTGACCACCACCAAGTACAGGATCAAGACACACCGAGCTTTTGTCATGAGCAGCTTAAACGCTAAAGTCAGTCAGTCAGTGGAGCCACAGTCATGGGGAGAAGCAGGGTCCCTAGAGTCCTTTCAGTATCACGAGGGTGCTTGCTTCGGCAGCACGTGCATTAGTATCAGGAAGGCAAGTCATCTATCTTATTTGAGTTCAGACAGTCGAGGTTGCTTCCATATTGTGGATGGTAGCGGAGCCTTGTGATGTCCAAGACCTCCTGATGGAAAAGTCTGGGAAGTCGGTGGCAGCAGCAGAAGCAGTGCTTCAAGTCCCTATGTATCTGAAACCCAGAGCACTGCTTACCTGTCAGATGCCTCCTGTCATTTGGGCTTCTGAGCTTCTCAGACCTGCACGATGTTCGTAGATGGATATCTTGGCAGGACCCTTTTAAGATGGGACTTCCAGGACAGACCCTCCCAAGGGGCCTGCTGTGTATGACAGGTTGGGGTCTGATTCCATTGAAGGGCTCTCAGTGCTAAAAGGACCTCACACAAGGACCATTTAGTCTTTTGATGGGATATTAATTTTCTTCATAGTCATAGGCCCTCAGGGTTGTCAGGAGGTCCAGCAGTGGTCTGGTGCTTAATGGGAAGATCACATGGCATTTTTTGACTTTGAGACTCCCACTCATCCCGACCCCCAACACATGTACACCCTGGATTAAAGAACAGAAGTTTCACGTTGTTAATATGCAGGTCTGTTAGTGATCAGCAAGAAGATTTCATCATCAGGAAAATTCTCTTCATCTTTTCCTTAGAATAGTAAAGTCTTAAAGCTTTCCCAGTCCCTTCCCACTCCTCCTGGATTCAGACTTGGCTGTGGAGTTAATGTGGGAGGTTCAGCCATGTCCTGAAAAGTGCTGCCCCAGGCTTTGAATCCAGGTCTCGCTCTCATTTGCTTTGGGATCTTGTGGGCGTTCTCTGGCTTTCCCATCTGTAGATGGGAAAGATGCCAACTTCCGAAGCCTATTAGAATTAAATGTGGTGATTTGGTGCCTAATATAGGGCCTGGCACAGGGCAGGCACTTAAATGGCTGTTTGCTTTCATACACAATCACATAATGATCCCCTGCTCTCTTGGTGAGAAAGGGGCTAGGGATTTGGTGGAGCCTGAAACATGGCTCTTCCTCCCTTCATGGAGTTTAGGCCCAGTGGAGACCTCAGACAGGTGGATAGTTACAGCCCAGGAACGTAACTACAAGAGCACACCGAGGGGGACATCTTACCCATTCTGGAGTGTTGGAAGTTTTGGGGAGAAGGTAAGCTAGAACTTGGATGACTTAGGAGTTAGCCAAGCAAAACAGTAGCAGCTTTGGCTGCAGTAGCAGGTAGTAGCCACTGGTAAGGCGGGGAGAGGGATGGATGCTGACATGAGGCAGATGGCCTTCACCCCCCCAATCCCCCCGCCCAGGGTAGGGGATGCCCTGGTGAAGCTCTAGTTCAGGGATTCTCAGCAGTGCTATTGTTAATACTTGGGGCTCGCTAATTCTTTGAGTGGAGCTCTTCGTGCATTGTGGACTGTTTAGCAGCATCCCTGGCCTCCATCCACTAGATGCCAGTAATGTTTTTGTGACAGCCAGCAAGTCTCCAGACATTGCCAAATATTTGGGGGTGGGGGGTGGGGGGTCGGGGGGCGGTGGGCATAGTGCAGAATCATCCCCAGCTGAAAGCCACTACTCCAGAGTTCTGGATCCTCCCACTAATTTAAATCTTCTAGCACCTGTTCACTTAGTATTGGCACTTAGCTTACTTGGTATGTAGGTGAATAAACACCTGTCTCATCAAATCCTGTATCCTGCATATGTAAGCTGGTAAGAAGCAGTGCTTTCTCTCATTTCTTATTATGGATCCCAGCCCAGAGGTGATGAGCAGTAAAGCTGCAGATTGGAAGGGAGAGGCTGGTGAAAAACAGTGGTGCTTTGCAGATGGGGAGGGAGTCTAGTAATCGTCAGTATGATTCAGACTTCAGTTGGTGGTGGTAGTAATGGTGTCTGTATCCATCCAAGGCAACATGGCAGGAATACAATTTTATATTTAATAGTGGTCAGCATGGATGTTGATGCATGGCAAACATTGACTCAGCAGTGTCTAAACCTGGGCATTTAGTGCAAGGCTTCACAGATCCTTCTGGAAGTGCTTCAAACTCCTTTCCAAACCTAGTTGGCAGTTGTTTTTTTGTAACCTTCCCAATTTGGGCCTAGGCGGGTCCCCCTCTTAATGCTGTTTTTTAATGAAATAAATATTTTTTACTTTTTCGTATCAATTCATGCTACCTTCCTTCTGTTCCCTGTAGGGCGAATGAGGCAGATTGAAACAGACTCTAGTTGGATTCATTTAAATAATTACCTCAAGACTAATTGCTTACTTGCTGCTACCTTTAATCACTGCTACATTGTGGTGTGGTGACACACACCCAGAGACCCGGGCCTTGGCCACCCCTCTGTAAATGACTGTATCACCCAGCCATGGGGCATGCACTGGGCTGCTCAGCCTGCGACTCTTCCAGTTAGCAGTTGGTATTGGGTGGAGTGGGCACCGCTGTCTGTTTTGGGCTAAGGGCTGATCTTATTCAGCTGGTTGAAAGCAAAATTTAGCTTTCCAGCTTAAAATAGTTGGGAAAGTAGGGCAGATAGGTCCTGGGCCACATCTCTTGTGTGGAATCTTCTGATTCCATGGAAGGGGGAGGAACCACAGGATGAAGTCAGGGTTGTGCACTCTCAGGAGGAGCTCTGGGCCAGGGAGGTTGGCTGCCCTTTGGTGCTGCCAGGCCTAACAAGAAGACAGAGGGCAGCAAAGGAAGGGAAGCGAGCGGTGAGCCATAGTCTTAGTCATGAGGCTCAGAGCAAGCAGAGAATAAATAGGCCATAAAAATTTCAGGGCTGTCTGGCCATTTTAGGCTCGGTAGCTGCTGTGCAGCCATTGCAGAGGTATGGTGCTAGCTCTCTAGGGGCATAGGCTCATCTTTGCATGCTCTTCCATGGGGCTGGTGGGTATGCATGTGTCCTGTGGTGAGGCCAGTAAGGCCTCTGGAACAGATTAGACCTTGTCACCAGGAAAACACAGATGGGCTTTTCTTCCTACCCCCGCCACCCAGAAAAAAAAACAAAAACAAAAAGTTTGATGGCAAACTTGGTTGGAGTTCCAGTGCCACCACTTTAGCTGTTTGTCCTTGGGCAAGTCACTAAATCTTTTTGGGCCTCAGTTTTCCTCATCTGCAAAATGGGGTTAATGGTGCCATGTTTTATAGAATGTTGAATCTGTGTCACACTACTGATGCTTAAAGTTTAGCTAAAAGTCTCCTAGGAAATGAGCTGCCCATTGTATTCAGCTACTCTCTGTACCTTGATGTGCACAGAATTGGGACTCAGCAGGTTGACCTTTTTCCCTTGATTCAGAAAGCCCTTGGACTTTTCATAAAGTTAGTCCAAGTGTCTTCTTGGAAGCTTGGGTCTGGTAAATCTGCGGTCCCTAACCCCCAGGTTGCAGATGGTACTGGTTTGTGGCCTATTAGGAACCAGGTTGCACAGCAGGAGGTGGGTGGCAGGCAAGCAAGTGAAGCTTCATCTGCATTTATAGCAGCTCCCCATTGCTCACATCACCACCTGAGCTCTGCCTCTTGTCAGAACAGCAGTGGCATTAGATTCTCATAGGAGCGCGAACCCTGCTGTAAACTGCGCATGCGAGGGATCTAGGTTGTGCATCCCTTGTGAGAATCTAATGCCTGATGATCTGAGATGGAGCTGAGGTGGTGATGCTAATGCTGGGGAGCGGCTACAAATACAGATTATCATCAGCAGAGAGGTTTGTGTAATTAATTATGTCATTATATATTACAATGTAATAATAATAGAAATAAAGTGCACAATAAATGTAATGTGCTTGAATCATCCTGAACCCCCACCCCCACCCCCGATCCGTGGAAAAATTGTCTTCCATGAAATCGATCCCTGGTGCCAAAAAGGTTGGGGGCCGCTGTGGTAAATAATTTGAGCCTGAGCTAACAATCCTGGCCCTAAAAGCATGAGCTATTAAGTCCTGTGGGCCTATCACTGTTGAGGGAGGCTGTCACCAGGCCAGAATCTTGGCCAGTCCCTCCATCTCTGGTCCATCCTAGCCTAGGCAAGACAGAATACGTGGGGGAATGGTGACCATGTTGGAAATGTGCCTTAACTCAGTCTCTAAGACTGTCCCCTAGAAGAGAAACATACAGTCCTATACAGTCCCTTACAAAGTTTTTCAGACTCCTCATTTAACCTGCACCTAATTCCCTGAGAAAGGGCTTGCAGTGGTCCTTGTTTTGTAGATATAGAGACTGAGGGTCTAAGTAGAATAGTTGAGCTCAACACACATTTCAGTGTCCACTGTATGCACAGATGAGTAAGAGCTTTGTCTTATAGGGAAGGCACAATTTCCACAAGGCCAAATGGAGTAGTAGAAAGACATGGGAGGGGTAGGGTTGAGCAACGTCGGGGAAATCCAGCCTAGGGGAGTCAGGGAAAGCTTCCCAGAGGAGGAGATAAATGTGCTGACGCCCTAAAGAGTCACTCTGAGGTATAGAACTAGTGGGTGACAGAGCTGGGCTCTGTTACTCTTGATGCTTTTGGCATATTCATCATTGCTGCTGGGCTGGGGGCTCAGCCCAGGCAGGGAGCAGGCAGGCTGGACAACATGAGGTATTTCCTCTTCTCCCTGTGGAAACAAAAGAGCAGGAGGCACTGGAACTTTTCTTCATGCCAAGGGTAGGGCTGGGCCCAGGGCATATTAAGTTTCAAGCTGGCAGACTGGGACTTTCAAGCAGTTTCTCTTGTAGCAAGTAGGTTCCTTAGCAGTAAGTAATGCCCTGTGGTCTTTATTTTACGCTGTCTGAAGTTTGGCCAAGAGAGCTTCCCTTGAACAGGACTTTGAGCTCCTGTTGCCAGAGGCCGATACTCTGAGGAAGGGTCAGTGGGCTGTGTCAACAGCTGCCAGGAAGACCAGAGCTAATGAGCCCTCCAGGTAGGGTCAGTGCCAAGGTCATTTCTATGGACCTGTGGATCCCTACCTCCGCACTTGTTCTTCTGAGGCTTGGGCTTGGTGGCAGGAAACTGGCATGGCTTAATGTTTGTTCTAGAGCCCTTTGGGAGATGGGGGCAGGGAGCATGGGGGCAGGCAAGCTTTGACAAACATCTGGATTTGCTCCAGAACTGCATTAAAAGAAGTGGTTCCTTGTTGGAGATGGGAAGTGAAGGCCCTTGGTCATGCCTGTGGCCAAGTCAAACAGATTAATAACACTTGTCAACAGCAGGGAAGGTTGCCTATAGCCAACACTGCACACTCAGGCCTTAGAAATGTGCCTTTGGGAGCTTGGACTTGGCTCTTTGGGGAAGTTCTATGTGTGTATGTATATGTACATGTGTGTGTGTGTATGTATATATGTGACTATCTTGCAGCCCAAGTCCCCCCTCCCCCAGCATGGAGTAACACACTGGGGAACATGGGATGACGACCTAGAGTTCCTAGCCTTGGAAATGGGGGTCCAGGAGGCCTCTGCTGTTGGCAGATCCCTTCGGGGGAATCCTGGATCATGTCTCCTTGGCAGGTACTAAACCCAAGGCTCTGGCTTACCCCAGAGTCGTCTCGGGGCCTCTGGCTTGTGTCACATGCTTAGTAAAGGTTGTTGGGTGCCAGGTATCCTGCATTATTTAACTTAATTCTGTCAACAGCCCTGCAGGTAGGCCTCTCACCACCCCTTTCCAGAGGTTTCAACCATGTAGACATACAACACTATGATTCTGCTTGGAAGGGAGGAAATGCTGTCTCCTTTTTAAAATGTCATAATCTTTAGTAATGACAAAAGAATACCTAAGTTACAAAGCATAACAAAATGAACACTCAGGAACCTACTGCTAACCTTATTACAGATGAAGAAACTGAGGTTTAGGCTCAGCATGTGATTTAACCAAGGTCACAAAGCTAGTAGGCAGCAAAGCTCAGGTTTGGACCCAGGACTCTTCAACTCCCCAACTCCTATATGGCACTTCTCACTGTGGGCTGATAGATATTAATAGGTGTTATTTGAGAGAAGGTTTTTTTGGTCAGTGCTCAGGTAAGCAAAGGCAGCAGGTTTTTTTGCTGTAGTATTCTCAGATCCTTTAATACATGAATGCTTTTTGAAACTATAATCAGTATTTTCCAAATTGATTTGACTATAGACATTCATCCACAGTCTCTTGTGAGACTAGTGTTCACAGAGAAAATTTTGAAAAACTCTGGTCTAGGAGCAGCTTGGGTGGGGAATCTATAAAAGATTCTTTCTTCTACCACCAGCATGGCCTCAAATCAGAGGTGCCTCCCTCTCGGGGCTGAGCCTGTAGCATCCTGGCTTTGTGTCTCTTATTGGTTCTCGCATCCACTTCTTGCCTGCAGTTGGGCCAGCCTGGTCATTTGAGGAGTCCCAGGCCTGTGATGTTTCTTTTCTTTTTTCTTTTTTAAAAATTTAATTTTTCTATATATAGAAAAAATCAGCCGGGCATGGTGGCGCATGCCTGTAGTCCCAGCTACTCGGGAGGCTGAGACAGTAGGATCGCTTGAGCCCAGGAGTTTGAGGTTGCTGTGAGCTAGGCTGACGCCACGGCACTCGCCCCAGGCAAGAGAGTGAGACTCTGTCTCAAAAAAAAAAAAAAATAAAAAAATAAAAATTTAATTTTTCTACTTTTTTTTTTTTTTGCAAACCAGTGTAAACCACACATCTTTTTTATATGTGGGGTCTTGCAGTGTTGCTTAGGCTGGACTCAAACTCCTGGGCTAAAGCGATTCAACTTTTTTTCCCTGCCCGCCTCAGCCTCCAAGTAACTGGGACCCTAAGTGTGCCCCACTGTACCCTCTGTGTTCTTCCTGACAGTTAAGTATGTGTCTGTACAGCTAGTCATTGAGAAGGGAGCTGATCAGCAGCCACAAGAGAAAGGTTAGTGGTCCAGGGGCAGGTGGGGAAGCCGAGAAGCCACTCCACCCACCCCACCAGCCCCCTGTGGCCAAGGGAGTTTTTAGCTGTGTGAAACTGTTGCAGCTCAGTGGAGGAACTTGGGATGTGAGGGGGTGTTGTGGGTGCCATGCTCCCAGTGAGGGCATGTGAGGGATTTGGGAAGTAGAGCTTGCCTCCAGAGCTTTCAAACTGGAAAGACGCCAGCTGAGAAGAGGACAGTCATCTACCCACATTCACTGGCTTGTGAACAGTTTTTTTGTTTTTTTTTTTTTTGAGACAGAGTTTCACTCTGTTGCCTGGGCTAGAGTGCCGTGGCGTCACCCTAGCTCACAACAACCTCACAATCCTGGGCTCAAGCGATCCTCCTGCCTCAGCCTCCCAAGTAGCCATCATGCCTGGCTAATTTTTTCCGTATATATTTTAAGTTGTCCAGCTAATTTCTTTCTATTTTTCAGTAGAGACGGGGATCTCGCTCTTGCTCAGGCTGGTCTTGAACTCCTGAGCTGAGACAATCTGCCCTCCTCGGCCTCCCAGAGTGCTAGGATTACAGGCATGAGCCACCGGGCCCGGCCGAGTTTTAAAAGTCATATAACTGTTGAAAAATAGATATTTGAAAATTCTTCAAATATCCCAAACACAGCTATCTTCCAAATTTTGGGTCCCCCCCAAATGGAGGCTTTTGCAAGCTTTTTTTCAAGTAGACAAGTTCTCTTTTGGAACATGGCAGTCCTAGTTCTCCCTGATGACTCAGTGTTGTCAGCGGCTGCCTTGGTTTCCTCTTTGTGCTGGAGGGAGGGAGAATGAGGAGGAGATGCGGTTCTTCATCTTCTCACCAAAGTCTGGCCTGAGTCCCTCCAGTCACCTCCAGAGCCACTAAAGGTGTACTTGCTTGAGAGCTCATGAAAAGAAGAGCTGCTGGCCTCTGCAGGGAGAATTCTGCACTGGCCTCTGCCTTAAGAAGCCAGTGGGTCTCCTTTTCCTCATAGCAGGTTTTTCCTTGAGTTAGCTTCTGAGCAAAAGCTTCCTGTAGCTTAACATTTCCCTTCTATGTAAATCCCTCTCAAATAATGGGTAGAGAGTGGCCATAAGTAAGACCTGGGCTATATTTGTATCCTCTTATCCCCCAGGAACAGTGGTTATCTGTCTGCTCTTCACAGCCACATGTTCTGTTTCTTTTTAGTGGATATGCTGCTGATGAAATCACTCACTGCATACGGCCTCAGGACATCAAGGAGCGTCGTGCTGTCATCATTCTTAGGAAGTAAGTGCCCTATGTCTGGTACCTTCTGCCTCACCTGCAGGCCTGTCTGGAGATGTAGGTCTGTGTCCCCTTAGAATTCAGCTCCTCTGTATCAGTGGCATAGCAGAGTGAAGCTTGGGAGAGCAGAAGTTTGTAAGTTCTGTCACTTTTTATTTGAATTCCATGAGGATAAAACTGTTTTATCTTTTCATCAGAAAATTAAGTTCTGTGGTTATTTACTAGGAAATTTGGGACTGAGCAAAAGCATGTGCTCCTGGTATTTATGGAGATAGTATTGAGACAAGATTGGGGAACACTCTCCAAACCCTCCAACCTCTTTTCCTCACCTTCTTGGTTCTGATTTGTCACATGTGCTCTCAGTGATTATTTTTAGACTCTTCCTTAGCAGCCTGCATTAAAAATGCCTGGGTTTTCCAGTCTGGGGGGAAGAGGGAGTGAGGAGAGGAGATGAAGGCGCGATGTTAGGTTGCAGTGTTCAGCAGGGTCATAGCTTGTGGCTGTTCTCTTTGGGGAGGAGATTGGGGGTGTACTGATTAACATGGACAGAGCTAGCCTCACTAGCATTTCTTTCTTTCCCCTCATGAGGTGAGTGGACTGAGATTTTTCACAGGGCACAGCCACACAGATACTGGGTCTAGACAAGCCTTTCTTTTGAATGGAGTCCCATTCAGAAGGATGGGTGATTGCTCAGTAATAAAGAAGTCAGTGAGAAGAGCAAAACCAGTACTAGACTTAGGCATGATCAGACTGTTGTATAGCTTGCTATTTTTTTTTTAATTAAACATTAGAACAGTTTTATAGAAAATTGTGATGATAGCACAGAGTGTTCCCATCTACCCTGCATCCCATTTCCCTATTTGTTAATCTTATATTAGCGTGGTGTATTATAGTCAAGAAACCAATATAAATCTTGTGTGTGTGTGTGGTTGTTTTTTTTTTTTTTAAAGCATATTATGGGGGTACGAATGTTTAGGTTACATATATTGCCCTTGTCCCCCCTCCCCCGTCAGAGCTTCAAGCGTGTCCATTCCCCAGATGGTGCTCATCGCGCTCATTATGTATGTATATACCCATTCCCCCCGCCTTGTTTTTTTTTTTGAGACAAGAGTCTCACTCTGTTTGCCCAGGCTAGGGTGCTGTGGTGTCAGCCTAGCTCACAGCAACCTTAAACTCTTGGGCTCAAGCGATCCTCCTGCCTCAGCCTCCCGAGTAGGTGGGACTATAGGTGTGTGCCACCACACCTGCTAATTTTTTCTATTTTTAGTTACCTGGCTAACTTTTTTTCTACTTTTAATAGAGACAGGGTCTCACTCTTGCTCAGGTTGGTCTTGGAACTCCTGACCTCAAGCAATCCTCCCTCCTCGACCTCCCAGAGTTTCGATCACAGGCGTGAGCCACTGGGCCTGGCCTAAATCTTGATACGTTATTAACTGAAGTCCATACTATAGATTTCCTTAGGCTTTTCCTAATGTCCTTTTTCTGTCCCAAGATCCCACATTATATTGTCATGTCATCTTAGGTTCCTCTTGGCTGTGACAATTTCTTAGACTTGGCTTATTCTTGATGACATGGACTGGTAAGCCATTTTATAGAACCCTCAGTTGGGATTTGTCTGATATTCCCCCCCCCCCATGGTTAGATGGGGGTTATGTTTTGGGGGAGGTAAAGTGCCATTTTTTACCACATACCAAGGATACATAACTGTCATCACAGCTTCTCGCTGTTGCTTTTGATCTCCTGGCTGATGCAGCTTTTGTCAGGTTTTCTGCTGTAAAGTTACTGGTGTTTCCCCCTGTGCATTGCTGTACTCCTAGGAAGTCACTGTGTGCAGCCCACATTTAAAGAGTGGGGAGTTAGCCCCATCTACTTGAGGGTGGTGTAGCCACATAAGTTACTTGGAATTCTGCATGGGAGATTTGTCTATCTCCCTCATTTATTTATATATTCAATCACTTAGTATGGACTTGTGGGAATTTAATTTTACATTAAAATTGTTCTGGCTTTGGGCATTGGGAGTTTTTTTTTTTTAAGTTTTTCTGGCCCACCTTTTTTTTTGAACTTCAGTCAGTAACTTTGGCATCCTGTCCCTTTGGGCCCACAAGTCCAGAATAATGTGATGATGAAGTCTCTTTAGCATGACTTTGCTACTCTGTCAAGTCCAAACTGAGTATTCATTTTTATCATCGGTAGAATGGGATATGATCCAGACCTCTGGGATGGTCCTGTGGTGCAGAGTGCTAGGCACATATGGGAGCTCCACACACTTGAGTCAACTTGGTGGTTGGCAGCCTCTCTTCTGTAACCTAACAGTATTCCCAGAATTCACCAGAGGAAGGATTTTTAATCTGCCTTTCTACTTTCTCTTTCTGTGGTTCCCAGCACAGGCCAAAATCCAGAACCTAAAAGTAATAGAGTCCACAGAACCAGAGCAGTAACTTCTCAGGTGTTCCCTACTGGCCTCTCACAGTAGCTTATTCTGGGGAAATCTTTGCCAGAGGTGGTCATAGCATGTCAGGTCAGTCTTCCAGCTGCTGCTGCTTAAATGGTGACTTCCATACCTGGCTGCCCAGGCCGGCTGAATCAAATGCTCCTCAGCACAGCTAGGAGTCTGCACTGTTAGCTCCCCTGGAAGCTCTTCGGATATCTGGGCCCCTGGCAGTAGTCTGACCTTGGGAATGGCTGTCATGGGTGACCGAGGCTCTTCTACATTCTGACTTGAGTGGACCCAGGAGCCATGCACGGAGTAGGCTGGAGGGCAGAAGCACAAATCTTTGGGGCAAGGGTGCTGAAGAAGAGTGGGAGGATGTCCTCCAGCTTCCCCAGGCAGCTGAGCTGGGAAGTGCCCAGCTGTAGGGAGCCAACCCAGGGGACCAGAGGAGAGGCTTGGGCATCTCCATTGCCTGCGGAATAAAATCCAAGCATCCAGCCTAGTCTCCTTGGTGTTTCCTTTTTTTTAAAAAAAAAATTTGTGGAAGTCCAGTTTATTTTTTGAGACAGAGTCTTACTCTGTTGCCTGGGCTAGAGTGCAGTGTCTTGTTGTCATAGCTCACTGCAGCCTTGAACTCCTGGGTTCAAGTGATCCTCCTGCCTCAGCCTCCCAAGATGCTGGGACTACAGGTGTACACTGTTATGCCTAGCTAATATTTTAATTTTTTTTGTAGAGACAGGGTCTTGCTATGTTGCTCAGACTGTTCTCGAACTCAGGAGATCCTCTTGCCTTGGCCTTCCAAAGTGCTGGGATTATAGGCATGAGCCACCATGCCTGGCTTTTGGTGTTTACTCCTTCATGTTCCACTCTTCACTTATTCAAAAGTACCTGCAGCTCCTAATTTGGTCCATGGACTTGTGTCCTGGGCTCTTGTGGCAGTGTGGCCTCCATTGGAAATACCTTTCATCTAACATGTTCATCTTCTGATCCACACCCCAACACCCCAAATGACCTACATATACACGCTGAAAATTGGTTAACCTAGCCATTCTTCAAGGCTCAGGTTGACCATTTTGACATGCAGGAAGCATCATGTACACACCTATAACTCTTGTAGCACACACATAGCCCAGTTTAGACTGTCACAGCCCATATTCTTGCCATTATGGATTTCCAAATCTACATTCTGTGGGAATAGCGACATCCCTGTTCATCTGGGGCCCAACATGAGGCCTAGCTAGAGGAGACTCAGTGTGTGGAGAACAATTCAGACCAGTGAGGAGCAGCTCCAGAGTAGCTATAGGGGCTTGTCTTAGAAAACGACAAGTTGTGACAAGTTGAAAAGGGGGAGCATCCTGGCCCAGGCACCACCCAGAGGAGATGAGCAGGATGTGGCCTTGTGAGGGGTGGGTGGGATACCTGGTTGATTTGATGTCTTCTGATGAGGTTGTGTTCCAGTGGGTGGAATCTGAGCATTGAGCCTGGCTCTTCTCAGAGGCAGAAGGATAGGAGCCAGTCCTACCTTCTCTTAAGGTCAGATAAAGAATGCACAGGCCGCTGAGGGAGGGCCTGGGGTCTCTGTCACCGGCTCATGTCAGTCAGAACTGGCAGTGTCTTTTTAAGGGCCTCATGGAGGGAAACAGGTGGATAGCTGCCAGGTGCTTTCTGACTCAACAGAAACTCCTGTGAACATGGGTGGTGCTGAGTCTTCATGCACATGTGCCCTTATTTCTCACTGGGTGGCTATAAATGACCTTTGAGAGTCTCCCCAAGAGTGGAATCCAAACATTATAACATTCCCTTGCTGTCATAATGCTTGGGGTTGCAACTTAGCCAGTAAATGGCTGAGCGAGACCTTGAACCTGGGTCTCCTGGTGCTGAGTCTTGCAGCCCTTGGTGGTTCACACAGTGGAACACCCCAAGTCCTGCCCTTGCCCCCCACTGTGTCATTGGGATAGATGCTTGAGTTTAAGAAACTGGAGCTCAGATATAGAAGAGCTTACTTGCCTTTTTATAATCTTTGGTACCCCTGGCAGGGAAGCTGGACCTAACCTTTCTGGAGGTGTGGTTAAAGTTTTAAATTGCTGGTTAGATACCAAGAGGCTGACCAGCTTCAGAGGTACAGCAATTTGTCTGTGAAGGGGAAGCATTCTACTCCTTCCGTGATTCCCTAGCGTGCACCCTGTGCTCCTCCTTCTGGAGGACCTCGCTAGCTGCCCTATGCCAAGTATCCATGTTAACCCTGAGAGTAGAAGGTGTTGAACTCAGTGTGAAAGGGTGCTCAGGTAGAAAGTGAGCTGCCTCAAGTCATCTAGCTAGTTTGGAATGATCTTGGAGCAGGGATTTCTGACTTGACAGAAACATCAAGTGTCTACTATGTACAAGGCACCAGAGGTAGGCACCATAGGAAACTTAGTGCTCCCTTGGTGCTTCATATGTAATAGGTTTGCACTTTGCGTGCCATTCTAACACAAAGCAGAGTAAGCACTGGTATAAAAGCAGAATGTATTCCCTGGGGGCCCAGGCAAAAAAGAAAAAGTTACATCCAATTTAAGGGGAGGGTAGGCTTGGTAGATCTGACTCCTGAGCTAGAAACTGCTGGCCAGGCAGAAACGGTAAGCTCAAAGGCTGGAAGGCAGGGAAGTGTAGGGGACCTCTTTAGATGAGGGGTGAAGGAGGGAGGGATGCCTTGGATCAACATTTGATCCTCAGGAGATGGCTTGTTGGTCCTCAGGGCCTTCTAGTTAGTGTACCCAGTCCTTTGGTTTCCAGGAGGCTCCCAGGGCAGCGCCCAGTCTGCCTATAAGACTTGTATTCCTGAGGTTGGCACACTCCAGTTAATCAGATAAGGTGGCTCAAGGCAGCATATATAGCCCACTTCTTTGCTTTTGGTCAAGTGGAACTCAGCTCAGAGTGGTCTGAAGCTGGAAAAAGCAGCTAGAGGCCCATTTGTCAAATAGTAACCGCGGCTGTGTGTGCTAGGCTCTGTGCTAGTGCCAGCAATGCAAGTTGGTGTGGGCTCTTATTCCATTTGTCCTTTGAGGGAAGGCAGACATTTAGCATCTCACCAGGGGCTGGTCAAGGAAGGCTTTCTGGAGATTTGCCACCTGAAGGTAGTCAAGGATGTTTGGGCCTCAGCCAGGCATAGAAGGGAGCTTAGGGATGAAGATAGTCAATTCAGAAGATACGCTCTTGGCCGGGCGCGGTGGCTCACGCCTGTAATCCTAGCACTCTGGGAGGCCGAGGCGGGTGGATTGTTTGAGCTCAGGAGTTCGAAACCAGCGTGAGCAAGAGCGAGACCCCGTCTCTACTAAAAATAGAAAGAAATGAATCGGACAACTAAAAATATATAGAAAAAATTAGCCGGGCATGGTGGCACATGCCTGTAGTCCCAGCTACTCGGGAGGCTGAGGCAGCAGGATCGCTTGAGCCCAGGAATTTGAGGTTGCTGTGAGCTAGGCTGATGCCATGGCACTCACTCTAGCCCAGGCAAAAGAGTGAGACTCTGTCTCAAAAAAAAAAAGAAGATACGCTCTTTACAGAAACTTAGAGTCCAGGAACTCTGAAGTAGTCTATTATTCTGAAACATCGCATAGAGATTGGGTGGAGGACTTGATATAATCTAGGACAGAAATGACTTCACGTTGTGTGGAGAAATCTGGAGGTCACTGGGGAGCCATGGAGGCATGTGAGCTGTGGGGTGAGGAATTTGCCTGTGAGAGGTTATTTGTAGGAGGCTGAGCTCGATGGTTTATTTGGTCATTCAAGCCAAAGAGTCCTAGGGGTCAGGAGGAGTCCCCGCTCCCTGAAAGCCAAGCACCCTGAGTGTGCGGCTGAGTGTGTGGAAGAGCAGCCATGGAAACAGAGGGTGCACTCTGGGCTGCTTCCCTCCACAGCCAGCTGGAGGAGTGGCTGTCTCTTGGTTTCCCTGGCTCTGACCAGTGCTTGGTATTGCTCCTGTCTCCATGATTCTGGTTCCCTGCGGCTAGGTATAGTTCACGTTTGTTCCCTAGTTCAATGAGTATGTGTATCCACATGTGTACACCTTGTCCATTTGGCAGCCTAACCATTCTGATGTGTCTGCAGCCTGCCCAGGGAGTATGGGGACAGTGAGATTACCAGGGGAGGCGACAGGCTTGGGCTTCTGGCCTGGGTCTGCTGCTTTCTCTCCAAATGCAATCTTACCTGAGCCCTGTGTTCTTACATGAAAATTGGGGCAGTTAAGGTTAAACTTGTGAATGTTGGGTGGGTTTTCTCCTAGTCCTGTCTTCACTGTAGCATCCCTCTGATCTTGATAGATAGTAGGGGATGAAGAAGGCTGTACTCACTGGAGGTACATTGTGAGCAGAGGCACATGGAATAGGAGGGGAAGAGAAACTCAAGTATGGAGTTCAGTGGCCCGGGTGAAGGAAAGCAAACTTGGTCTTTGGCCTCCTGGTATCCTGGAGGGTGACATTGATACCTTACCAGGTGTGAGCTGTAGGGATCCCCGAGTACCTGTAATGCTGGCATCCATGGAGCCCTGGCTCCTGGGGCATCACCTGTGTGTGTGTGTGGGGGGGGGGTCTGCTGGGAGCCCAGGACCATGCGCCTCTTCTTTAGGTGATACCCCTCATGTGCTTTCAGGCTCTTCTGAATGTAGCATGCTGCTATACCTATTTCGGAACTGCTCTGTGGCGCGAGCAGAGTAGGAATTAGAAGCCTGATGTTGGCCAGAGGTTGGTGGAAGATGAGTGAGGTGAATCCCATGAGGGGAGTGGGTACTATTGTGGGAGAGATAGCAGGGTGCAGGTCTGAACTTGGTGGGAGACTGGTAGCCCAAGGTGCTGGAGCTTAGACCTAGACCTAGGGGCCCAGGTTACTAAATAGACAAAGGGGTACTTGGGTATGTCTGCCACACTTGTCCCTGCTGCCTCGTTCTGTTGGAGAGCCAGGCTTTTAGCACAAGGGTGCTTTGTGAGAGTAGAGCCAGGAGTTAGAGAGTAGTTGATAGCAGGCTGGGGACTGCCATCCCTCCAGGGTCACTGTGGCCTGAGTATGGGCTGGTAGTCCATCTCCCAGACGCAGTGACGGCTGCCACCTACACAGTGCTCTGCTCTGCTGCAGTGAAGAGGGCCCACCTGTACTTTAGAGTCTGTCGTGGGGTATCAGCTGTGTGACTTGGGGTAGTAGCTATATGACTCGGGCCAGCGACTTTCCCTTGGATTTAGCAGTGCTACCCACCCCTCACCCCTGTAGTGGGATGCTCCCCAGCAGCTTCTCTGGAGGATTACACGTGATAAAGGAGCATGAAGGAAGCACCTGGGACAGAATCACTTCCCTCTCTTCCTCTCAGTTCACATGTGGGTGTCATGGGCATCCTTTGTTCTGACCTTACTTTTATCTACTCCCAAGCCCTACTTTGTCCTGACATGCTGGGTGACCTCTCTGGGGGTGGTGGTCTGCCAGCTGACCCTCACCTCACATACCTGGGTTGCCTTGCTCTGACTCCAGGATACTGACTCAGATCTGTAAGGCCGGTCTTTGTTCCTCCTGGGAAGGCCTAGAACCAGATTTTACTAAAACTGGGCCTTCTGACCCAGATTTTTGGCTCTCTCTGCTAAACTCTGAGGGGCCTAGCCTGGTCCATGGGAGTTGGTGCCTTTTAACAGGGGCATGTTCTGAAGTTAAGCAGCCAATGAGCTCTGGTCTTGGGATCTAGCTCTAGCCTGTCTAGAGCTCACCCCATAGCTTGGTGAGTTTTTGGAAGTGGAGGGGAGGGCAGGATCTCCTCCAGATGTTACAAGATGTACTTGTAAGAGTCTTAGGGGATATGTCAGGAGCCGTGTGGGCCCCAGAGCGCATACTATTCCCAAAGTGGGTGCAGAAGGCTGGGTTTCTTGTAAGGCCACCTCTCATCATCCCTTCTCTGAGGGCTGCCCCTGATGACAACAGGGCTGTCGTGCTGTGCAGGGGGAAACAGTGCCCATCCCTTCCTTCAAGCAGCCACAGAAGCAGAGAGGCAGCTAGTGCCCCTGGCCTGTCTGTCCAGGCTCAGGTGGTCCCATCTGTCTCCCTAGCATCTTCAGCAGTTCTAAACCCATGGTGTGGGTATACCACCACTGCCTCCCCAGGCAGGCCACCCCAAGTAATAAGCAGCTCAAGAAGGGCTGGAGCCCACGCCAAGTTTCAGTGTGGCGTCGGGTTGTGGCACAGGCACTCACCTTCGTGACTCTGCTGTTCTCTTGCCATCTGTCATTCACCTAAGGAAACAACTCCATAGTGCCCCATCAGGGCTTCATCAGGGCTTTTGGGGGACCCAGGGGACTTCCTGCCCTGATACCTGCATGTTCTTAGTTTTATGAGTGCCGGAAGAGGGACTTTCGTCTTCGAGCCCCTTGGAGTCCTTTCGGTCAACCTTAATGGCTAATGTTTCATGTCGTCCGATGTCTGTTGCCTGGACCTCTCAACTCAGTGGTATGAGGCCTGGTAAAGAAGGTCATCAGGGCTCAGGTAATTCTATTCTGTTTCACATCCTCATCTCTGGGTGTTGCCCATCACCATCTTTACCCAAAGAATCCTAGCTGTGAAGGAGGCAACTTGCTTTTGATTCCTAGACCCTCAGAACTGAAAGAAGCCTTGGAGCATGTCACATTTCTCCGTCCTTTGCTTAGATGTGGCAACCGAGGCCTGAAGAAGGATGGCGACTAGCTTGGATTCTGGTAGTGTCAGGACTGGATATTCCTACTCTTGCTGCTGGGTCCTGCTTCCCTGAGCCTGGAGCAGCCCAGAGTAGAGGCTGAGACTGGTGGGCCAGTCACTACTGCTGGGCCTCTCTGGCCTCTTCCACCACGAGGCCAAAGCAAAGGGGCAGGGATGCCTGCCCACCCACCACTTTGGGCCTGAGGCATCAGAACATTGGTTCCCAGCTGTAAAGAAGAGAGATGTCCCCTGCTGGCTTCAGGAGAAAGACCCCTGCCCACGTTCAGAGTAGCTCCTGCCTGTCAGACTTGAAGTCTCGCTTAGGCTTAAACTTTCCCCCACAACTTCTAGGATGCATGACTTGCTGCCTTTCTGACTCAATTTCTCCCATCTATTCACAGCAGGCCAGTCAATGGAAGGTGGTGGTGGCAGCCATAGGGAATGGGGGGAGCTGTAAGGACCAGATGCAGTTGTTACCCAGAATGCCAAGTAGCATAGCCCAAGGGACTTCCTGGATTTCTCCCCTGCTCTCTTTCTCTCAGCATCCTTGTGATGAGGGGTGTCCTTTTGAATCCTGCCCTGATCATAGCCCCTGCTTCCTCAGAACCAAGTTACTACACGTTTCCTGCGGACTCTGGAAAAGGTGCCTTCAGGGCCTTCTGCTAGTGCCCCGTCACTCCCTACCCAGCCTGTTACACAGGGCCCTCTCCTGCCCCTTGTTCCCACCTGCCTGACTTGCCAACTTTCTCTGTGCCTGACGAGAAGCCTCGGGGCTTCTTTGAGATTTTCCAGGCCTGCTTTCTTCTGGTCTGGCTTTATAAAGGACTTAAGTCATTGCCCTGAACTCTCTCTACCCAGCTCCTCCATCCCCCTCTTCCTCATCTGTACTTGTATGCTTTCCATTTACTGGGTGATTTCTTCCTCGAAACTTGTACCCAGTGTTGGTGGGGACTTTGCCTTCAGATTCCCCCTGGCCTCTGCCTGGTCAGCATCCTGGAACAAGCAGAAGCTGCCAGGTGACTACAGTGAGACCAGAGTCAAGCTCATGATTATGAAGTGGGCTTGGGCTGCCCTCCGTGTCTCTGCCACTCAGCCTCAGTGTCCCTGTCTATATAGGGAGAAAGGGTAGCTCTGGTTCTCTTTCCCTCTAGCCTCTCTGCAGGCCTGGACCAGGGATCCTTCCTGTGTTGGTGCCCACCAGTGGGGCCCTCAGTCTTCTGGCAAGTGGAATAGATGCCCCCAGAGAATCTCTGGGCCCAAATAGGGTGATGTGAGGCTGCCTCATTCAGCTGAGAGAGAGCCCTGGGATCCTTCCCCTGGTGCAGCAGATACCTGTAACTGAGAGTCTCCATACAGAAATGTTCCCATTCCTTACTCCTAAGCCTGAACTTGAAACGGATGGCCTTTGGAAGTCAGACCAATCTCTAGTTGAACCACAAGGAGGCTGAGGTACAGAGTGCTGACTTCCAGGCCCAGCTGGCCCCCACTTTGCCTTACTAGAAAGAGAATTGCTTTAATGGGGCCCACACCCTCATCAGAGGCCCATTGGTGACCCCATGTTTCCTTTGCAGGACAAGATTAGATGCACCCCGGTTGGAAACAAAGTCCCTGAGCAGCTCCGTATTACCACCCAGCTATGCTTCAGATCGCCTGTCGGGAAACAACAGGGACCCTGCTCTGAAACCCAAGCGGTCCCACCGCAAGGCAGACCCCGATGCCGCTCACAGGTACTCGGCTTAGGACACTCAGAGGCCAGCAAATCAGCCCCATGGCCTGGATACAGGGTGAAAGGGGTGGGGAAACCTGAGGGGTAGGCTGGTTAGGAGTCTGAGATTACCTACCCTTCCAAAGCCTTATGTCTGGTTCCTCTGGTTTGGTGGCATTGGTGGCATTCCCACCTAATCCCTAGCCAACTGCCTGTACCCCCAGAGAGACTGACAAATGGGAATATGTTGTTTCCTTCCTATGTCTTCTTTGCTCAATCCCATCTAGCCACACACTCTTGTGGGTTTATACTTAGATGTTAAGAGGGAATCTTGGGACTTGGAAAATGGCAAACCAGGTACTTATTTCAGAAGGGTTGCGTAAGGTTTCTGAGGAGATAACGTTTAAGCTGAGACCAGAAGGATAAAGAAGATGTGTGAAAAGCACATTCTGGATAGGAAGTACTATATATATGAGCCAAGCCCCCAAGACAGAAAAGAGCTTGGTGGTTTCAGGGGCTAGTGGGGTTGGTGAGTAGAGAAGGAGGGGGAGGGCATGGGGGTGCCGAGAGAATGTGGGGAAGTAGAGATAGACAGCAGGACCATGCAGGGTCTTGAGGCTGTAGTAGGGAAGACCTTCTATCCCTCAGCCCTGGCAGTGTCGTGGGGCACCAGACTCAGCCAGGCAGACCCCACAGAGTAATTGGGAAATGTGTCAAAGACTAGGATGGCCACTGGCACTTAGTGGGCAAGAACCTTTCATGCCAGTGCTCGTACCAGTACTACCCTTCATTGAGGACTACTGGGCTGGAGTGACCCATCCCAAGGATGAGGATTCTGAGGCCAGGCCCTTCCCACCAGCTTCTCAGGCAGCGCCCCCTTACCTTTCCTTTCAGGCCACGGATCCTGGAGATGGACAAGGAAGAGAACCGGCGCTCAGTGCTACTGCCCACACACCGGCGAAGGGGTAGCTTCAGCTCTGAGAACTACTGGCGCAAGTCCTACGAGTCCTCGCAGGACTGCTCGGAGGCGGCAGGCAGCCCTGCCCGAAAGGTGAAGATGCGGAGGCACTGAGGCCTGCCCGCCACCCTCCTGGGAACTCTGGCTAATCCTCATGTAGCTGCCCCTCCTTTTGTTTTGTTTTGAGGGTTTTGTTTGTTTGTTGTTGTTGATTGTTTTTGTTTTTGTTTTTGAATCCTATATATTTTTTCCTTGATTTGTTGCCTGTTAAGGCTGAAGAACAGAACTGGCCAGGACCTGGGTTCTCATGTTTTTGGTTTTCCTCCTGGGCGGAAAGGCTGTTGGCATCTGTAGGGGACAGAGGCTCACGCTGGAGTGGCCAGTAGAGTTATGGGGTGCAGCCATCTTCAAGTGGGGCTGTGTCAGGCAGAGTTCATTTAAAAGCAACAAAATGTTTTAGTTAAAAAAATTCTTTTGCGTTCATTGTAAATCTTTGCTGTGTTCTAAACAAAGTTCAATCTCTTACCCACCCTTTCCCTCCACTTATGTGCTTAGCTGAGGTCTCCTGGGACCTTGCTGGTTCTGTGCTGGGCCTGCTGTCCTCCACTTTTCACCTGCGCTCTATGCCCTGGAAGCTCATGCAAACACCCTTCCTTCCTCCTGTGGCAGGGTGGTTCAGGTTGGCTGGGCAGGGGCTTAAACAGTGCCAGCCCCTGCCACCTTAAAGCTATTGCTGAGCCCCCTGGGCTTCCACGCGTACTGGCCTGCTCTGCCCACAGTTCCTTGGGCTGCTGAGAGGCTAGCGCAGCGGTCCTGACCTCTCTTGCCAAAAGCACACCTCTGCTGGGTTGCTCCTTTCAAGCATATGCTTGTGATTGTATGGAACAGTTAGACTCGCCATGTTGGGTCAGTTTTAGGAATTTTTTTTAGCTAGAGGGACTGGTGTCCTAGCATTTGGGGTATGGAAATTTGTTGTGGTGTGTGGTAGGGTTTTTGTTTTTTTTTTGTTTTGAGTTTTTTCTTTTGGTCTCTTGGCTTCCTCCTTTCCCTTTCCTCTTCCTCCATTGGCAAGCTTGGGCCGCCACCCCCTGCCATCCCTCTAGGAAGGCGCCTGCGCCCTCTGCCTGCAACATACATCCAAGGCCAGAGCTCAGGCCTGCAGGCTGGATTGTTACCGTCTCCACCTCAGGCATGTGAGCTGGGGAAGTGGCTTTTAAAAAATAATAATAATAGAAAAAAATTAAAGTTTTTGGCAGTTTCTACCCACTCAGATCCTGGAAAGCTGCAGGGTTTTGCTGATCTAGATTCATTAGGAGTGTCTTCTCATCAGCCAGGCCAGGACCTGGGCTTGCCGAGAGCAAGGCCTCCGGCAGCCAGGCTACCACCATTCTGGGGCTTTGTTTCCAGAGGTCCAGGCCTGAGGCCTCAGAGGCTGCAGAAATCTGGGGCAGCCACCATCAAGAAGCCCCTCTCAGGGGCCAGAACTCCTTTGCCAGCGTGGATTCCTCAAGTCGGGACTGCATAACTAAAGCAGTTGCAGTTTTATTTTTTTTTACAGCTTTTTTCCCAAAAATGATTTGTAGTTGTGTGTGCAGCACTTTGCCCTGATATGTGTGCTCTACAATAAAAACCAAATCTAATATATTTTGAAACAGTTGTCTGATGCTGTCATAAGAGAGGGCTTGCCTTTGGTGCTTCTTTAATCCTGTTACTTCTTGTTAAAACTCTGGATGCGGGTTGGGGAGGCAGAGCTCATTGCCCACCAGGGCCCCAGAGGAGACAACCAGTCACAAGCACCAGGGCTCTTGTGTGCCCAGCGTTGGGCTGATGACTGAAAATGGACTCACCCACTGCCCTCTCTCCCACTCCAACGAAGGTGGACTTCGTAATCCGTGGTGTCCAGGTGCCCCGGGACCCCACCCTGCTAAGCTCTGGAAGCTCCTCTTCTGGTGTGATCATGGAGAAGCTGGTGCCAGTGAAGGGGGAAATGGTATTCACAAAGGCAGGGGAGAACCTGGCTTTTATGGAAGATACGCAAGTGGTTTTGCTCATTAAATTCTTAAGTTCCCACTACATACTGGCCAAGCCCTCACTGAGTCCCCCAAAATGAGCAAAACTCTCTGGTCCCTGCTTTCAAGATGCTCACAATAGAGTATGGGATACCCGTACACGTGTGAAGCAGATGATTTTGGGTGGGTGAGGCTGGGGCCCAGAGGGCTTCAGTTCCTCCAGATTTCAGACCTAGCTCTCTGGGCCTGGCTAAGGGTTTCAGTCTAGAGTCTTCCCTCACTCTGTTCCTGTGCTCAGAGCCAGTCTGCTTGGCCAAATTCTTTATGTGGAAACCTGGACAAACTGCTCATTTAGCAGGGAAGAGAGACTCCAGAGGAAACAAGTAACTGGCCAGGGCTTAGTCTGAAAACCAATGCCAGGGTATGAAGAGGGGTCAGAGCCTTGGCGTGGGCTCTGGCTTGCAGGGGTAGCTACTGAGCTGGGCAGAGAGTGGATCTTGGATCTCCTGAGAGACATTGGAGCTGAAGGAAAGTGGTAGAATGTCATCCAGACTACATGGCAGAGGCGGATGTCTCCCACTCCATGCCTGGGCCTCTGACTTGGCATGGTATGAGGGCTCAGTGAAGGGCTCGGGGGCTGAGAGGGACCCTCTGTTGTAGCTGTGACAAAGACCCAGGCTCTTCCCAGCAGCCCCTCGGTGAAAGAAGCCCTTCACCCTGTAGGATTGGGAGATAGGAGGGGCTAGAGGAAGGGGCTCCAGCCCTGGCACTTCCTGCCGTGGCACTGGCTTCAGTCTCTACACCTGTACAGCAGCTCCATGGCACCCCGTCTCTGTGACATCCTCAGAGTAGTCCCTTAGAGCCCCACACCTGACTACCTGAGTCAGCCTGTTCCCAGCTATCTCCTGGAGCACAGGGCCAGGTGCTGAGTCCCACCATCCCCTGCCCCAATCCAGTCTTGCATACAGTAGATGCTTTAACAGTTGGCACCAGGAAGCCCATGTGCCTGGCTTCTGACCAGCACTCTGCTTCCTGACCTATTGGAATGGCTGCCCAATAGGCTGCTACCCTTTATGAGAAATAAAGCTCTCCTTTTTCCAAAGTTAAACAAAAAAACAATTGGCACCAGCCCCATCCACCTAGGATCCCATCCCATTCATCCAACCCTGCTGTGTAGATGGGGAATTTGAGGCCCAGAGAAGTCAGGGACTGGCCTACAGTCATGTTCATGCACTTAAAAAAAGTATTTGAGTGTCCTGTGTGTGCCAAGCTTAGTGCTGGAGATATAAGACAGACCTGGTATATAATGTCATATACACATACACGTAAAGTTATTATAAATTGTACTGAAATAAAAGCATAGAAATTGTGAATAATAAAATATACAGATATACTCTTTATTATAAATTCCATATAGCCAATTGTTTCTCACAAGAAGCTTCTGTTGATTTTTTTTATTTTTTTTTTGCTGAATTCTTGTACTTGTAGTCTGTGGTTGTAATTCAACCACAGCATGATGAAGGAAGTTATATCTCACCTGTTTGTACTAGTTTCCTGTGGCTGCCTTAACAAATCATTACAAACCTGGTGGCTTAAAACAACAAATTATTCTCACAGTTCTGGAGAAATTGGAAATCAGTATTACAGGCTGAAATCAAGGTGTTGGCAGGGCCATGTTATCTCTGGAGGCTCTGTTCCTTGCCTCTAACAGCTTCTAGTGGCTACTAGCATTCCTTGACTTGTGACCACAACTCTGGTCTCTGCCCCCACGGTCACATGGCCTCCTGTGTATACCACATCTCCCTCTGCTTCTCTCTTAATAGGACATTTGTGATTGAATTTAGGGCCCACCCAGATCCCAGATAATCAAAATTATCTTCCTAAGTAAGGATCTTTAATCACATCTGCAAAACCCCTTTTTCCTTGCGAGGTGACATTCTCAGGTACCAGGGATAAGGACCTGGTATCTGTAGAGGCTACTGTTCAGCCCCTATACTGCTCTTTCACCAATAAGGTTATTATCTTTAAATCTGTTAAATGACCTGTTTACTCATCCTCAGATGATGTTAATCGAATTCCTCAGCATTACTTTTAAATTTGATCTGAATTGTTAATATTGTTAATATTTTCTCCATTGCTTTCTTAAATCTAGACCTGTGCTCTCCAATACATAGCCACTGGACGCTGGCTATTACGCACTTGAAATGTGGCTAGTTTGAATTGCGATGTGCTTTAAGTGTAAAATATACACCAGAATTTGAAGAGTTGTTATGAAAAAAGAATGTAAAAATATTAATAACTTTCTATCAATTACATGTTGAAATACTATTTTGGACATACTGGATTAAATAAAACATGCTATTTAAATTAATTTCATCTGTTTCCTCTTACTGTTTTAAATCTGGCTACTCAAGAATTTAAAATTACGTATGTGGCTTGCATTTTATTTCTGTTGGATGGCACTGGTCTAGAAAATCAACAATAAATCGAGCCTGATTTGTGGTATTTGTCAATTTCCATGGTGTAAGTACTCCCATCATGGCTGACTTCAAGCTTTCAACATAAGGTCACTGAACATTGAGTTGTGAAGAGGTGCAGTATAGTGTTTTCACCATACAGATACAATACGTGTAATTAACTTAAAAAGCACAGATAATAGTGAAATATATTAAGATAAATAGGAAATGCTTACTTTTGAATGTTACCTTAGTTTTTAATATAATTTTAACTCTATATAATCTAATTTTTAATAATGACTGTTTAACAAGTGACTTGCAAAAATTCTTGGGAATTTGCCAATTGGTTTTTGCGGGGGGCTCCAGCAGACCACGGGGTTCCCCTGGAAGAGTTTTTTGTTTTTTTTTTTTGAGACAGAGTCTCACTCTCTTGCCTGGGGCGAGTGCCGTGGCGTCAGCCTAGCTCACAGCAACCTCAAACTCCTGGGCTCAAGCAATCCTGCTGTCTCAGCCTCCCGAGTAGCTGGGACTACAGGCATGTGCCACCATGCCCGGCTAATTTTTTCTCTATATATTTTTAGCTGTCCAATTAATTTCT
>RJWJ010010633.1:0-46514 GCA_004363605.1 Indri indri | reverse complement strand
TCTGTTATTATAGTTCCATATAGAAAGGCAAGGTCTTCACTATCAGGATGATTAATTTTAAACTGCAAATAACAACAAAAATTGTCAACCACATGGAAAATAAATATTTTGATTCAAATTTATTTTTATAGATAATATAGATGGGGCACTCTCAGACGTAACTTTTTAATCTTTATCATTTTTGAAATACCTTTTAGGGTGAGCAACTAAATGCTAGAAATTATGTCTTTGTCTAGATGAATAAACATAGTTTTATTGGAAGTTATGATTCTTATACTTTGAATCCCTTCTAAGGAAGTTAGCAATAGTCCTATTTTATACACTCCCCACCCCTCAAACACACATATACTCTCTTTGAAGCACTGACCCCAGGATAGTCAATCCACAGGCTGGCTGTGGCTGCTCCAACAGGATATTGGAGCTAAGGCAATCATATTCTCATTCCCAGGAGCTTGAAGGGGTTAACGTGGAAAAGTCAGGCAACGAGTATCTAGAACTGAAGTTAATAAGTGACAGAGACGAGGACTATGAGAAGACATGAGTAAGCAAACGTTCTAAGGATGCAGAAGCTACTAGGTAAGAGAAACAATTGGGTAGAAAGATTTATTGTAGAGGATGAAATCAGCTGGTTCCATGAAAAGCAGCAGATACACATAGACAGAGGCAGGCCCAGGCAGGGTAGCTAAATCATTCATGGTACATTCAGGCCCAAATACGCAATGCTTCCTTTTCTTCTTGGAAGATCTAGTTGTTTAACTTTTCCTTGATTTCTGTGATGTCTGATAGTGTGACACAGATTACTACACTCTTACCTCCCTGTGTATCTGGACAATTGGTACATTCCACTTGCACTTCCCTGTCATTTAAAGCAACTGATAGAACTGGGAATCCAAAGAGTCCATCTAAAGCTGAGTTAAAGGGGCCTGCAGATTGGATCTTTGTTTTCCAACCTCTTAAAGCCCCTATGCCCCACGCTTCAGCACCATTCCAGCATAACTCAGTTCACAGCTATGCTCACTGCCCCTACTAAAGCAAGATCCTTGAAGGTGGGTTTTTTTTTTTTTTTTGAGTCTGTGGCATCTAGCATAATGACTGACATACAGTGTGTTCTTGATAAATGTCTGTTTATGTCTTATGAAAGAATGAAGATGAATTTATATTATATCAACATTAGCCCCCACCAAAAGGCCTTTCACTAAATCTGCTTCAGCAGTACAAATGGTCAGCAGCTCACAAAGTAGTTGTACTGCCTGGTACATCAATAATAGAACTCGTCTTCCTATTTTTCTCAGAATCCCTCCTTCCTCACAGTCCACCCCTTGCCACTTTGTTGAGAAGTTCAAGCTCTAATGAGAAGTTCAAATTACTCCTTTTATTAAGAAAACCATTTCTTTTATTAAGAAAACCATGATTTTATCTCTTGA
Source organism: Indri indri (assembly GCA_004363605.1). NCBI lineage: Eukaryota > Metazoa > Chordata > Mammalia > Primates > Indriidae > Indri > Indri indri. The sequence goes on along the minus strand of RJWJ010010633.1, from coordinate 45,090 downwards.
GTTCATTAAAAGTCAGGTGAAATTATTTTGTGCCCAATTAAATAACTCAAACTATTATCTGTCTACTTAATGGAACAGAAAATTGATGTAAATCCAGAGCTTCAGAATTTACTGTGATAACATGATTCCACATATTGGTATTGACAGTCCTGGAAAAATAATTTAGAACAGTGATACAGTATACATTTTTATTTGGTTATTTAAGTTATAAGTTATGTGAAAGCCTCAGGAGTGTTAAATAGGCCCTAATAATTATTAGTGCAAGTATATTAGACACTATCTTTCATATGTTATTTTTTACTACTACCAATAATTAAATTCTCATATACTAAACATTCAAATACTGTACTTACATTTTATTTATAGGCCCTAATTTCAAGGTGAAATGGCAGACTAAACCAATTTCATCAGAATAGATTTCCCAAGCCAAAACTAGAGTTACTTGAATAGTTATTTGAGTAACTTCTCAGCAATATAGGAAACGATTCCCTAATTCGGAATTAATGTTCCCTGTGAATAAGAGAAAGTCTTATAAGACTTAATGAAATCTATTTTGTAAGCTATATTTTACATTCATTATTTTCAAGTTTTACAGAATGACCACATATAGCAAAGCACATACATTTTAAATTAGTGGAATTCTATATATTTACTATACATTTAAATAACCACAAATTATATTAGTATAGAAGAATTAAATTTAATAATTATAATTTATTGAACATTATGGACCAGATACTATTCTATGTCTTTTACAAGTATTGACTTACTTCATTCTTAGAACCCTACGAAGCAAGTATTTCATAATTTCCATTTTGCAGATAGGAAAACTGAGGCATATGGAGGTCATGTAACTTATCCAAGGTAATGAACATTACAAGTGGCAAAGCTAGAACCCACAGGTAGTTTTGCTCTAGAGCCTAAGATTTTAACCAGTACTCTATTCTTAGTACTACTAATAATTTAAATATTAGATATTAGATATTTAAGTTTCTTTACAGACATAATAATTTCTATCTTGTCCTTGCCACAGAGGAGAACGTTTGTTATGAAGGCAGAAATTGCACTGACCTGAGCTTTCACTGCTTTTGTCACTGTACTCGCTGCATTTACAAGGTCCCTTGTCTTTGCAGAACAAACATCAAGTCCTAACTTTTCAGCACTAACAAATGCATAAAATGCTCCACCATATGCGATGTCTACCAGCACTTTTCCATGTCCAGGAACATCTACCATGAGATCTAAAAAAGATGTGTTTGGAAATAAGATGTGTTTGTTAATAAATATTTTAGCAACAAAATTCACCGCATTTTTAAGTATTTATTTCCAGTAGTGGGGGGAGGGTTGTTCTTTTCCTATCATAAAATGGAATGAAGCAAAAAAATCAATTTTTAAAATGAGTAAGCATTAGGTAAGTAACAGCTAGGTGCATCTTTCTATTTTTAACTTGATCTTTACATAAATTATAATACTGAATGCCATGTTTTCCTGAACTCATACATATGCATCTGTTAACTACTCTGAGCAGCTTTTCTAGGAAACATCGTTTCTAGGAAACATCGTAGAGGCCGAGAGAGGGAAAGCCCTGGGACATCCCTGTGAAAACTGTGAAGGAAAATGTAGGTACCCGCTTATCCTATTAGCGATAGTTTAAAATAGGGAGGATTTTGGATCCTGTTCACAATTTGGTTTTCTTCAGCTATAATGTCAAGACAAAATTTTTGAAAAAAGATTTTTCTATATAAATTATATACACTTAATCATGTACATATTTTCGTCTCATTAAATTATCCACAAATACTCAGAATAAAGGCATTGTAGGATCACTAACCTCTACAGTATCATTTAGCATATTTGAGCATTTTAAGTCCCTGACATACCCCAAGGTTCACTTGAAGGTCAGTTGTCTGATATCCCTGAATTGGTATTTCCAAAAAAATGCAACTGAGTGATATTTTGGGACATTAAACTGTTTACCTCTTCTCGAATTTCCCTTTTCCTGCTCCCCAATTCAAGCTGGCTTGGTGATCACTGCCTCTGGGGGAAGCGTATGATAGGGGATAAAGCAGGTCTTTCTGTTTTTGTTTTATGGAAATCTAATCTCTCAGGGGAAAGGTATTTGTTGGCAAAGGAGTACCCTGAAGGAGGAATAGAGAGAGAAATTTCCTCCGGCCTGGGAAGAGAAGAAGCTGAAGGTCCTGAGAGCAGAGGACCTGTGTTGATTTCCCCAGAGCATCATGGGAAGGCGAGGAAACAGAGGCAGCAGACAAGGAGGGGGAGGCAGGGGCAGAGGGCGGGGGCTGCATGGAGTCGGGCAGGCGACGTTCTGCTTTGCTGGTTAACGGTGCAAGCTGAGGACAGAAGGGCCCTCCTCTCCAAGTTCTTGGCACTTTTAAGAAACATTTGTTCACACATATCAGGAAAGAGGACAGCACACAGAAGGATGAGGCTCAGTCAGCCAAAAGGACAGAGTGGGGTCTTGATTTCAGAAATCAAGTTGTTAAAATATTTCTTGTATTCTTGAGTTTTCACACTGAGTCATACAAAGACCCCAGTGTGCTATAGGTTCCAGACTAGTCTACAGAAGTCCTGATGTATCAAACCAGAGCAAATTTAAAACCAAGTAAAACATGCCTATAGATCTTAACAGCAAAACTGAACCAGAAATGTCTATCTTAACGCTGGCACAACATGAAAAGCAGGTTTAATGAAAGGAGAACGAGGAAGCAAATGGAAATGTGGGACTGCCACAATGTGGAGAGCTAAGGTGGGTGTGGGGGTGAAGATTGGCACCTATCAGGAGACAGGGGTGGCAAGGCTGTAGTTCACTCAGTCTGTCTACCTTCCTCTCTTGATTGTACAACTGAGTGGGGAACTGGCCACCAATCCTGGGGCCAGGGCAGAATGGGGAAGCTGGCTCAAGAGAAGCGATCACTGGGCATATGATCATTCCCCTGGCTACCCTTTCTAGAATTTTGGGGTGGGCAGTTGGGTAGGGTGCTGTACCTCGCTGAGTTTCAGTTTCCTTTTCTTTAAAATGAACCAGATGTCCTTGACAGTTACTTCTGTCCATTAATTATCTGTGACTATTTTTAATCATGAAATTACTAATATTAGAAATTAAGATATTTGTTTCACACGAGTACATCCTATGTGCCAAGTACTTTAAATAGCCCTTTATTCATGACATTAGCTCCTTAATCACTACAGCTCTGAGACATAGGTACTGTATTATTTGCTATCCTCACATTATTCCCCAGAGTTATGCACCAAATAAATAGCAGAGCTTGGAGTTAAACCCAGGACCAAATGACTCTAAAGCCCAAACACTTTGTATTAAAATATACGACTGCTATCTAGAAGTCAACCCATAATTTAAGGTTTTTCCTTTTTTTCCATACAAGCATATCACTGAAATTTCAATTTGACTTACTTTGCTCAAGATTTAGTGAGTACCAACTATATGCCAATTACTAAGAGGTACAAAGATATATAAAACAGTCTTTGCCCTTCTTCTTTGTCCAACTGAACTCTAATGGACAAGAGAGACAAAATTTAAACTATGCTGTAAATGTGAATGAGGTGTAATACATTAAATAGTTTTCCAGAAAATTACAACACATCTCCTTATACTGCGAAAATTTTAAGGATGAGAAGGAAGAAATCTGATAAGCATGGGTTCAATCCTAGTTCTGCCACTTAGTGTGGCTTTAGTGTCCTCTTGTGTAAAATTGCTATTGCCCCAAAAAGGACTGTTTTGAGAATTCCATGTGAAAATTTGTGGGGAATGCCTGGCATAGATTAGGGATACACTAAATGTTAATATTAAAGCCAAAAGTTTAATTTCCAATGGGAATAGGGTTCTCAACAGAATCAGATATTTACATTTGTTAATCAGCATAATCTCCGAATTTCATTTAGTTACTCAACAAATAGTCATTGACTACCTATTTTTCTAAGCTCTTGGAATATGGTGAATGAAATAGAGTTTCCATTTTAGCATGGTGGGGTGGAGATGAACTCAGCAACTTTCTGGGGTGGGTACTGTTGTTGTCCTCATTTTATTGGCTGTGACACTGAAGCATAGACTCTCTCGAACAAGGTCACCGAGGCTGGGAAGAGCAGAGAAGTGATCTTATACACCCTCAGCCTGCTTTTTATGCATTTTTCAAAGTAGAGAATACAGAATTTCATTTTCTTAATAACTCAAAGTGATCATTAATGCCCTCTAATTATTGTGCTGTCTCACAGTGAGGCTGTCAGGAAATATTGTGCTTGAGGAGTTGGCTGCCCTAACCAACCCAGGAATATGATGTAGTTGGATCCTGCTGCCAGCTGTCAGTGCCCACTAAATCTAGAGTGCTTCTCATCTGCTGCTGGGGGGAGGGGGAGGATCAGGTAGCCAAGCCAGATAAATTGTTGGGGTTTTTTAGACGCAATCCTAAACATAAATTCTGTCTCCCTCAAATGCCCTCCCAATCTCGACATGACACCATTCCCTCCTAAAGGGCAAAATGGCATCAATTTCTCCTGAGGCATTCTTCCACAACTTGTGTGTTTCAACTGCCCGAGGTTGCTTAAGAGTGACAATGTTTGTTCTATGACAGTGGCATTCATAATCAGGCTAATTTGCAGTCCAATTCCTCAGGGAGGATAAAGATCAAACTTTCCAACAGATTGGTTTGCATGGCTTGAAGACTTTGAAGAAAAGAGGTGATAACCCTATTCCTGGATTAACCAAATTAACTCCCAGTTCACTGCCAGTCACAACTACTGAAGTATCTTCACTGATTGATAGAATTCAGCCCCTTGGAGGGAATACTCACACGAGACCAGATGCCAGCTTGCCAGGCCATCCCCATGAGGAAGCTCCCTCTTGTAGGGCTATGGTTATACAGGTGCCCTGGTTTACGTGATATACCGTACAAGGATCTGTACTAGGGAACCCAGCAAAACCTTTTAATGGCTCTATATGCCTAGAAACTCTGACTAGCAATCCTATATATCCTGCAGTCTTTCCATCTTGAGGAATGTATTTTATATATTTTTAAGTATCTAAGTATCTTGCATACTCTCATTTAATCCTAACGAAAAAAACTCTATGAGATAAATGAACACAGGCATAGAGAGGTTAAGTAATTTGCCTAAAGATGCACAGCTTTACGGGGTTGTCAGTATTTGAACACAGGCAATATCTGTTCCTGTTCTTGAAGAATAAAAGCAGCAACATGTGTATCTTCACGATTTATAAATTGCCTAGTTCACTCATTCGCATGTAATTCTTCTCCAAAGAAGTGAGGAAAATGAGGCGGGGGGGTGGGGGGTGGGAAAGACTGTGTTTAGTAAGTAATTAGGGGTAATAATGTGTCTACTAAGCATAGTCCTAACCAGCCTGGAATCCTGTCCTGGTACATGGGCTGTTCTTTGTTCTTTCCTTGACCCTGGCATGCCTCGCTTTATCAGCTGTGAATTTTCTAGGAATGCCTGACCAGAGCAGAGGCGGCGCTGAGTAAGGGAACCATTAATTCTTTACTCCTCAAGGCTCTCCCAAGACCACAAGCGAGAGATCTGCGGGATAATCGAATTGCATGCAGCAAGCAAACAGCAAGGCTAATATGCAGACACATGTTCGCAGTGATTTATAATTACCTTTTCATTAATCGCAAGGACATGCGGGGTGGTTATCGCAAGGACATGCGGGGTGGTTAGTTGCGCCGCGCGGGGTCCAGCCCAGAGAGACGGTTAATGTAGCTAGCCCGCCCGGGCTGGAAGGGTCCCGCCCGTTACCTATGGCCAGCACGAAGGCTGGGACGCTGTGGAAGCGCACTGGGCCACGGCTGCGGCCGCCCTCACACTCCACGAAGGCGGTCACCAGCCCGCACGGGCAGTGGATGTTGACGCGGGCCTCGCGGGTGCCGGCCGGGGGCGCCGGCACCAGTCCGAAGTCCAGAGCGAAGCGGCCCAGCGCCAGCACGGCGTGGCCGCACATGGAGCTGTAGCCCTCGTTGTGCAGGAACAGCACGCCCAGGTGCGCATCCGGCAGCTCGCTCGGCACCAGGACTGCCCCATACATGTCCCGGTGCCCTCGGGGCTCGAACATGAGCCGTCGACGCACATGGTCAAGGTGCTGGAGCATGTAGCGCCGCTTCGCCAGCAAGGTGGCCCCGGCCACCTCCGGACACCCCGCCAGCACGATGCGCAGGGGCTCACCACCCGTGTGCATGTCCACCACCGACAGCACCGGCGTCCCCTGGTCATGCGGGGGCAGCCGGGGCACGGCCGGCGCGCACTGCATCGTCTGCGTCCTTGGACACAACCACTGTCTCGCAGCGCTCGCCTCAAGCCCAGGTCCCACCCTACTTTTCCGCGGGAGAGGGCGGGGCGCGAGCAGGTCCAGGAGGCGGGGCCTCGGAGCCTAGACCAGGAAGCAGGGGCGGGACTTCGGGGCTGTCGCCCTGGTTACTGGGAGGCGGAGCCGCCGGGAGCGCTGTGGCCCGGATGTCCGGACGCTGCGGCCGGATCCGCTGATCCCGGAGCTTCCCCGGAGAAACCTACAGGAGGCCAATGGGTGAGTGGTCGCCGAGATGCGAGAGGCGCTTGTCTTAGTCCCCACTTCTTCCACGCGCAGCCGACTCCGGGCTCGGCTCCGGGCGGGCGGCCTTCGGGTAGCGGCGCAAGCTCGCCCCTGCTCTCGCCTGCCCTCGGGCCGGGCCGGTATTCCTCCCGGGGTGGGTGGTCCCTGCTCCTCCTGGCGGGCTGCAGAGAGAAGGCGCGCAGTGTGCAGGGGGAAAGGCTAGGTCTTTGTTGTTGTTGTGTTCGAAATGTCACTTCAGTCCCTTTGTGTAATATGGAGGAAACACATGCATCAGGGTTGACTTCAAAATTAAAAGCGCGGGCCATAGTGCAGAAAACCAGTAAAGGAAGCAAGGGCGAATTGCTACATAACTTATTGTCTCCTGCTTCAACCTCAAGCTAAGTTCACAGGGCTCGTCACAAAGGGGCAAGACTGTTGCAAAAAAAAATCTTAAAATTTTAGTTATCTTTCACTAAAAGAAATGAAAGGGGAAATTTAACAGACACTTGGGGCCAGGATTTTCTTTGGTAGATGATGAACTGTTGCTTTCAGTTTATTATACTGGTTTTCAGGCCTTTTTGAGAAACTTTAGGTTATTTACAGTCAAATGTATTTATGAAGCATCTACTAGATGTGAAGCCCATACGGGAAAAGCTTCCAATTCTTTAACCTCTGCCTTGTCGAAAAATCTGAACAATTCATTTTCATGTATTAGTTTAGAAAATTTTGATTACAGTTGGTTAAAAAATAAATTCCAATTAAAGGAAGGAAGCCCATGCGTTTAAAAAACGAAGTCAGAAATGTGTTAAAAGTGAAATATTAAATTTGAGGCATTTTCGTCAGTGTTACTTCTATTTTTTCTTAGCAGCGTAAGGAGAAAGAAATGAATTGTACTTGAATTTGTAGACTAGTCGCCATGTTGTGAATTCATGAAAAATTTGGGAAATGATTGTTCAAGAATAGTTATAAAATGCATAATTTTCCAAATTAATTCACATTTAGACCATAGTTGTTTGGAGTTTATTCCACATTAGACTGTAGGTTGTGAAAGGGCAGGGACTCTGTCATGTTTCCCTGTGTACCTTTGGTGGCCCCTAACCTGTGGAATCTGACACTCAATACATGTTTATTGAATGAACAAATCAATAAATGAAGGTGATCAGGTGTCACTGATGGAAAAAAACTTCAACAATTTCTCCTCATGGATGAGGTCAATGACAAGAGCTGCTTTTTATTTTACCTAAACCTTGAGATCAGGAGATTAATTCTAAGGCAGTGGTTCCTAAATAATGGTCAGAAACCCAGTGACAGCCTTGGTGAAATTTTCACCTGTCCTCAACAGAAAACGATAAAAGTTAGGATAACATAGGAGGATTTTTATAAAGCTGAATTTATTTAGAATTCAGGCTTGCCCTTTATTCTGAAATTATGTTCTTTATGCTTTTCTGGTGTGAGAATGTGTTCTTTTGTGAACAAAAGTGATAATAGATTGTGTACGTACATGTTTGTGCTTAATGTCCTGACTGGGCAAGATAAAAGGTGATGACCTTCTATTGGTATTCTAATTTTTTAAAAAAATTTATTTTTGATCTTATAATCAATGAAATTCAAAAGTCTAATCAAGGGAAGTGGCTGGCTGGAGCCATTGGAGACATACCGCATTAGGCTTTGAGTTCTGGGGATAGATTCTGCTCTGCTGGTTGAGGACTTTAATCATAAAGAACAGTATTAACTCCAAATTTCCAGTATAACTTTCTACAATGTCATGGTATAAAAAAGAGAAATTTAAATTTAAAAATAAATGCTTCAAGATGTTTGTCTAATATATAGCATTTTAAGATTTGAAACTGTGTTGAGATATTTCTGCCAAGTGCTTCAGCTATTATTGCATTATTTTTTTTATAAATCACAAAAGATGTTACTATACTGGCATTTGTTTTTAAAAAGCTGTCGATATTCAACCAGCATGCCTTGGACTTTATTGTGGGAAGACACTATTATTTAAAAATGGCTCAACTGAAATATATGGAGAATGTGGGGTAAGTCTTATGTTTGTATTTCATTTGTAAAATCTGTTTGCTTTTGAAATATTTTCACGTGTAGAATCTTTTTTCTTATATGTGCTCAGTAATTTGTAAAAGAATATGGAGGCATTAATAAAATACTTGTATTATCATATTGATGTCTATAATACCTTACATCTTTCTCGATAGGCACAATTATTAAGTATTTTAAAAAACATTTTTAAATTCCTTTTTTAATGATTTGGTATGGTGATTTGTATAGTAAGTTAACATTACAAATACAGGACATTTCTCTGCAATTCTTAAATGATGTTAACTAGGTTTTTCATTGAAAGTCAGCTATTTTCGTAACTTAGTAAAAAAAAAGAAACCTTTAAGAACACTGTACAGATATAGCACATACAATGTAGATTTCTTTTTATTTTACTTATGTATTTATGTTTTCTTTTGTTCATTTCTAAAAGTTACACATGTAAACTTAAATGTATAAACTGAAATGAGATGTCTTATAGAATGATTTGTTTTTGGAGGGTGTCAGTATTCTAAAATAATATCTATACACAAAATATTGCTTTTCTATATTGTAGGTGTGCCCAAGAGGACAAAGAACAAATGCACAGAAATATTGTCAACCTTGCACAGAGTCTCCAGAACTTTATGATTGGCTTTATCTTGGATTTATGGCTATGCTTCCTCTTGTTTTACATTGGTTCTTCATTGAATGGTACTCGGGGAAAAAGAGGTTAGCACATTCTATGAATGTATCTGGATGGGCTGATGTTGGAATAATTATAATTTAGAAGACCTTATCAAGTAATTATGCTTCTGTTGTTTTAAAGGTGGTAAACCTGTTTTTCCTTTATATCCTGATCACTTTTTACTGTGATAAGAAAACTTAATGATAGGGCTTGCCTTAGTAGTTATTAAGGAAACTATCCTTTGTCTATTTTACTGTAAGTGATCTTGAAGGAGTTGTTTTTTTTTTAATTTCTCAATTATAATACTTATTGGTTTTCTACAAAAATATGGTTATGATTACAGGCTGTTTTTTGTTACAGAACAAATATTTTGTAATTTAATACTAATAATCCAGTATATCATAGTTAAAATGATATAGCTGTAACCTAATTACAAAAACTCATACTAACACATTAAGTCAACACACATTTATTGAGCACTGTGTCTTATGTTTGGAAGACTGGGGGAGGAGACACAAAAATAACTGACGTGGCTTATAGTCATAATCTTGTGGAGAAGACAAGTATATACATCATTAATTATAAATCAGTTTTAGAAGTATAGTGGAAGAGTTATAAACAAAATGCTCTGAGTCACAGAGAATTGAGAGATAATTGTTCCTGATGAGATCTGAAAGACTTGAAGAAAAGAACATTTAAGGCAGAGGAAATACATGATCAGTGGCGTGGAGATCTGTAACGTGTGATCTGGGTTGGGTAGGAAGGGACGTAGTCTGGAGTGGTCAAAGTGTGGGTTGCAGTAAAAGAAAGGTAATATAAAGGAGAGTGGGAAAGGTAAGTTGAGGCCAGAGGCAAATATTCTTGATCAGGATTTGAACTTTATTCTGCTTGGATCAGGGAGCCAAATTCTACTTTGGTACAGTTCAGCCATTCTGATTTTCTTTTAGTTCATCTAATTTCTCAGGATCTTTCCTGCTTCAGGTCCTTTCCCTTTCTCCAAACTCTTTTTGCTGCCTGAATTTCTCTCTTCTTCATCCGACTGCACTTTTTACCTAGCTGCCTTCTTTTCCTTCAGATTTTAGTTTAACTGTCACCTACTTAGAGAGGCCTTTCCTGTCCCCAAAGTAAGTCTGTCTCCCTTATTTTTCTTTTTTAGTAGCACTCCTCATTTTGTTGTTTTCTCTTTAGCACTTTACATTCCCCCCACCCCGATTATAAGCTTCATGCGGGCAGTGGCCATCTCTGTCGTTGTCCTCCGTGCAATCTTCAGAGCCTCGCATAGCAGGTGGCACATGATAGACGCTTACTGTTTGCAGAGTGAATCACTTATTAGTAAAGGTTTTGGTGTGGGGAAGTAGCATCATTGGATGTGTATTTTAGGAAGATAATTTCTGTAGAGGGTAGATTAGAGGTGAAATATATTAGAAGACTGTTGTCAAAGAAATAGTGATTGGCAGACTATATAGTAGTGGGAATGGAAGTAGAAGGGGGATGGTCAGGTGGAAATGGAATCAGCAGTTTTCTGGATCCACCTAGTAAAGCCAGGAAGGCTTTATTTCTGCCAGGAAGGCTTTCATTATTTTTCAGAAGGATTTATAAAAAGACTTTTAAAATAGCAGCTCTCAGCATGCTTTTAATTTCTGTTATGGAATGATGAAAGATGAGGATGAGAAAGGAGGTGTGATAAACTTAAGGCTAAAATGGAATATTTGCTCAGTTAATTGGCTTGAACTTCTCCATCCCAAAATAAAGAAGAGATAGGGAACATAGGGATGTACCTCACCAAATGCGTTTGAATTGAAACATCAGATATCTTTTGGGGGAGAGACTTGGAGCAGAGAATAGAGGCTGGTTTGAGGGTAGAACAGAGGAGTGGCTACTGCTCAGCCAGGAAAGGAGGTGGGTTTCAAAAGAGGGAGTTTTTACAACTATGCTTTGCCTTGGAAATTGGTACCAAGGAACACAAGGGCCATCGGTTGCGTTTTCCTGCATTGCACTTATAGTCAGGAATGATTTGGGCTGGAAGAATCTTAAGAAATGTTCATAAAACCTGGAGATAACCCCAGAGCTGAACTTGAAGGATACACAGATATGTGAAATGTGTTTTGAGGTGGAGGGCGATGCATGCCCGAATGTGTGGAGCACAAGGGAACCTAGTAATTTAGCACGGCCAGGAGGTGTAGGAGATGATGCTGGTGAGGAATATTTTTCCAGAAAGGTAGAGTGGACTTAGAAGTAGTTTAATAAGGGGAGCTTTACAATCAGATTTCATTTTATAAAGATCATGTGGCTGATGGCAGATAGATTGAAAGAGAGCATGATGAGAAGAGACTAATAAGGTTACTAAAGTCATGGAAAGAAATAATAAGGTTGGGATTTTGTCTCTAAAATTATAAATTCTATAAGGAAGCAAAATATCAGATTATATAATATGAACATATAAATGTTTATTTATGTATTCAATGTTTTCATCTCTGTAAAATGGCAAAGAAGTTCTGTTTCCAACAATGTGAGCTAATTAGGAGCTCCAGGTGAGCCACCTGCATGAAATAACTCAAATCTGGAAAAGACTTATTATTTGAGACGTTGCCAGTCCCATTGGAGGTAGGAGGGATTTCTAAGAACTGTTCTCTGTCAAAAACAAAACAAACCCACCCTGAGGTGGATGAGAGTGACAAGGTAGGCAATTGGGATGAGAGAGTTGCTTGAGGTTAATTGCCGATAGCAGCAGTGCTATCTGGATACTGTATTGGGCCACCTGTCCTAAGCCTAGCCCTAGACCCTCAGGGGCCTGAAGCCCAAGTAGTGGTGGCCATGACTGTTGGGAGAAGCAGCAAATCTTTGCTAGAAAGCTTCCCCATTCTCAATTTAGGCCTATAAAACTCTTGTTCATTAAGATCTAGTAATGACCTCATAGTCTGTGATTACTAAATAAGCATTATGACTTATTGGTAGACACAACAAATAATATATTTATACTCCCAAGGAACTACAGATAATGAACTTTCACCTACCAGAACGTATAACTGCTACTCATAAAGAAATAAAGGATGTAGTCACAAAACTGTCCAGTCAACAAGAGATTATTAGGAATAAACAGATTTGGGGGGGTGGGGAAGGAACTTTTAGAAATGAAAGTTTATATTTGCCAAAATAAAAAATGGTAGTTAACAGATTAAAAAGTTGAAAATAGAATTAGTGAACTAGAAAAAACTGCATATAAAGAAATAATGGCATGTAACACTGAGAGAGAAGAAGTTGGAAAATACGAAATACGTTAAGAGACACAGAGCCTAAAATGAGAGCTGTATGTATTTGTAATACCTACTGGGAATCCTCCCAGGTTCAATTAAACATTCATACTCAGGAGGCTACCACAGGTCATGCTACTCAGAAGCAGCTCAGCTTACCAGGAGGGCAGCATGACACATTATTTGTCAGCAATAGTTTTTTTTTTTTTTTTTTTGAGACAGAGTCTCACTCTCTTGCCCAGGCTAGAGTGCCATGGCATCGGCCTAGCTCACAGCAACCTCAAACTCCTGGGCTCAAGGGATCCTCCTGCCTCAGCCTCACAGGTAGCTGGGACTATAGGCACACGCCACCATGCCCGGCTAATTTTTTCTATTTTTAGTTGTTTGGCCAATTTCTTTCTATTTTTAGTAGAGGCGGGGTCTCGCTCTTGCTCAGGCTGGTGTCGAACTCCTGAGCTCAAACGATCCTCCCGCCTCGGCCTCTCAGAGTGCTAGGATTACAGGTGTGAGCCACCGCACCTGGCCAGCAATAGCTTTTGAAGCAGTTCAGCTCAGGTGGAAAGAGATGAAATCCACAGTGGATGGGTGTGGGAGTTGGCCAGGCTTAAAGTCTTATGCCCCAGAGGAGCTAGTCTAGAAGTGTAGAACTCTAGAAGTGTAGCTTCTGGGATCCTGCAAGGGAAATGCAATTACGAGAATCACTGAACTCAGGAAAGCCAAACCACAGTGTCTTCATCAGGTATTTATAGTTCATTTATAGTTCTCCCCAGTCCAGATGTAATTTACCAATCAGGGATCTTTTGTATTAAGTGAATGTTGCCTAGCAATATAGTTGACATTCTATCCTTATCAGACTTCTGGGGAAAAGAGCTAGAGAGTTAACTGAGGGTTAGATGCTTATGCACAGGGGAAAACTTTTAACTCTTTGCCCATAGTATCTAATCTCTGAAAAATAAAGACAATGAAGGGGAGCTGACATTTTAAGAGATACTGGGTTCAGTTTTTACAAAAATAATGAGAAGCAGATTCAGAGATCAAAGAAGCAAAACATATCCCAAGCAGAATAAATAGAAATTCCCACTCATATGCATCATAATTAAACTTCAGAATACTGAAAACAAAGGAGAGGCCATGCAGAAGACGACCAGGGTGCTCCTGTCAATAGCCCTGGTTGTGCTCACAGCTGACAGCCAGTACTTACTATAGCCATATGAGTTAGTCATTTTAAATTCTGCAGCGTGGTCAAACCTCTAGGCAAGTGCATACCAAGTTGACTTCATCTGGAGCAGAAAGGACTGCCCAGTTGAGCCCATTGAAACCACAGAATAGTGAGAAATGATCAGTGGTTGTTGTTTCAGGCCAATAAGTTTTGGGGTAGTTGCTGTGCCGTGATAGATAGGAGAACATTGTTTGAGTTGAAAACTCAAAAGCATCTGTAGACTAGATATTAGAAATAATAAGAGAGTTTAATAAAGAAGTCAACTATACGATAAATATCCAAAATCTATTACCTTCCTATATTCCATGTACAGTACTACAAATACTATGATGTACCTCCAACCAGGATAGCTAAGCTACACTGGATTTATATTATATAAGTACTTGACACGCTAATTTTAAAATTTATATGGAAGAGCAAAGCAAAGAATAGCCAAGACCACTGAAGAAGTAGAAGACTATATGTAATATCAAGAATTATTATCATATTATTCTGTTGTCTCAGGAATAGATAAATGAAGTGACATGACAAATTGGGGGAAAGGAGTGCTTATTCAATAAAATGCTGCAGCTGGGACGATTGGCTATCCAAAGGGGAAAATCTAAAGTAGATCCTACCTTACATTATACACAGAAATCCCTTCTAGGTGAGTTAAAGATAATTGTGAAAAGCAAAACCTTAGAACTTTTAGAAGAAAATACGGGATAATGCTTTTTTATCTTGGAATGGGGAAGGATTTTTAAAAACATTTAAATTACTAAGCAGAAATAAAAAAATTAATAAAGCCAACTATATTAAAATTTAGAACATGTTCATAAAAAAAGACATCACAAAGAAAGTAACAAAGAAAGTAAAAACTCGGCCCAAAAACTGAGAGGAAAACATTTGTAACACATTAAACTAACAGAGCAGAATGGTTAAACAAATCATGGTATGGTCAGTCACTCAGTGGAATCTTATACAGCAGTGAAAACGACTGAACCTCAGCCATAAACAATGCTTTGGATGCATCTTGAGTGGGGAAAAAAAAAATCCCAGAAGACTTACGTTAGTTTGATATCATTAAAAAATGAACAAAACTAAATGGTAGTTTTTGTCTTTTTTTTTTTTTTTGAGACAGTGTCTCACTCTGTTGCCCGGGCTAGAGCGCCGTGGTGTCAGCCTAGCTCACAGCAACCTCTAACTCCTGGGCTCAAGCGATCCTCCTGCCTCAGCCTCCCGAGTAGCTGGGACTACAGGCATGTGCCACTGTGCCCGGCTAATTTTATATATATATATTTTTAGTTGTTCAGCTAATTTCTTTCTATTTTTTTAGTAGAGACGGGGTCTTGCTCTTGCTCAGGCTGGTCTTGAACTCCTGAGCTCAAACGATCCGCCCGCCTAGGCCTCCCAGAGTGCTAGGATTACAGGCGTGAGCCACCATGCCCGGCCTAAACAGTAGTTTTGAAGCATAAATACAGTTGGGATAAAAACTATTTAGAAAAAGAGATAAAAGCATTTTAGTATATGGTTACCTCCAAGGGGGAGAGAGAGGTAGGGAAGGGAGGAACAGAGAAGTAAATTGTCAACCATGTTCTAGTTATTGGGTTTGGTGAGCTTATAATGTTTATTATATTATTATACTTTATAACGAATATGTGTTACATATCATCTTTTGTGTATTTTTTATATTAATTTAAAATTTAATAACAATTTGGCAAGATACTAAAGATGTAAGGTAGATCCGATTTCTGCTCTTCTGTTAGATAATACTGGCTCAGTGTTATCTGGGATGAGGATTTATCCTTTTTTAGAAAATAAGTTTACACTTTTATGAGTAGTTCTTATATGTGTTTGGCTTTTCCAATCTATTTAGAAGATTTTTTAGTTTCAAGATTTTTCAGTTAAATTTTTTTTTTTAGAATCCGTATCTTGAAACATATACATGTTTTATTAAAGCCATTTAAAGATTTAAATTTTTCTGGTAATCATGCCTCTGTTCTTTTGTTCCTCTAGTTCCAGTGCACTTTTCCAACACATCACTGCATTATTTGAATGCAGTATGGCAGCTATTATCACCTTACTTGTGAGTGATCCAGTTGGAGTTCTTTATATCCGTTCCTGTCGAGTATTGATGCTTTCTGATTGGTATACGATGCTTTACAACCCAAGTCCGGATTATGTTACCACAGTGCACTGTACTCATGAAGCTGTCTATCCACTGTAAGTATTTATTTAGACTTAAGATCATTTTTAAAAAACTCTTAGGAATATTATAGATTTCATGGACTTTGGAGACAAAAATAGGCTTGGGTTTGAATCCCAGGTCTGCCAGCTGCTGTTATCTTGAGCATGTTAACAGCCTCTTATAACTTCAGTTTTCCCGTTGGTAAAATGGGTATAATGATACCTTATAAGATGTCGTGAGGATTAAATGAATCCACACATCATCAGATACCATGTGTAGTGCCTTACATATAGGAGGTACTTTGTAGTAGCTGGCATTATTAGAGTGGTTGGGTTAGTGTTCTGTTTTTTTTTCCCCCAACTAAGTGTAATTTCTATCAGAATATTTTGTTGTTAAAAATATCAAATTCATAAGATTCTGCATATTATTATCCCAGACTATTCCATTTTTAGAAATTCTGTAAATTGTTGGTATTTATTTTGATATGTTTTTCTTGTTAAAGGTATAATAGAAAAGTCTGGTATTTATGTTCTCATAGTTGTAGTGAGTTTCTGTTACATAATATGCTCAATGAAATTAGTCCTTTTTGAGCAAGGTCATCATAGTAAAGCATCAAAAACATACATATGCATGTATGTAGAAATGTAATTTTCAAAAAACAAGATCTAGAGATATGAAAATCTTTTTTTCCACATGCCAACCAGTAAGTCCTGCAATTATTTTTTATGTAACTATAATTTATATATAAAAGACTATATTAAAGACTGATAGTGTCCTCTTTGTTGATTTGTTGATTCATAGAGCTATAATCCTCAGCTTCAATTACTCTATTGTCGTACGCTGTCCTGGGGACCTATAGAACTTAAACTGGTCCTACTTATTAATAGAAAACTTAAGTGAATTGGATATCATATTTAAATAAGTTATATAGTCATTTTATTTAAAACAAAATCAAATTCATCTTTGGATAGTCATATTTATATTTATCGTAATATTTGTAAAGCCTGTAGCAGGAGGGTAAAAAAATACAAGCAAATAGGTGCTCCCAGCCCTCATTCTGCACCCAGAATAGCTACATCTAATTTGCTACAGCACCCATTCTTGCTGAGTTGGGTGTCACTTCAGAATCTTGTCACAGCTCTCTTGGTCAGTCAGAATAATCACACAACTTCATTGATTAGGACACTTTCCATCTATTCACTGAATTAAGTACTTTTTTTTTTCTCAGCAATTTTACCAATAGTTATTGTGGAATAGCTTGCCTGCCTTGTTTTATTAATTATACAAAATAATGATTTTTTAAAATTATGAGATACTATAGTATCCTATAGCATTGGGTTTATACATATTATTTACTTTATTTAACCATCCTAAACTTAAATATGTGGCCAAGACTGAGCTACCAAAAGTCAGTAATTTTTTTTCTTTTGCAAGTCAACAAAAAGTAATGATACAAAATTACCAGAAATCTTTGGAACCTATTACATCGAAAAATTAAGTCTATTTTTCCTAGTGGCATATATAGCCTAGTTCCTTAAAAACTGAAAAATAGCATGGTACTTTACTGATAATTATAGTTTTGAGGGGAAACTGATGTAGATGAGGCATCAAAAACATGTAAGCTTCTATCATTATAACTTACTCTGAATACAAAAAATAACTTTTACATTACTAAACTTTAAGAATGAGTTATTGAAAGTGAGAAGTTATTACTGTTATAGCAAAAATTAGCTTTAGCTTATTAGAGTTATCCTATTCCAGTGTGTAGGGAGGATGGATTGAAAAGGGGGAAGGGTGGAAGATGAGGTGGAGGGCAGGATTCTGGTGGAGGGTGGGGTGGGAAACAGGTATCCACTTCCAGAGATTAGTTTCCTAGTTCATTAGGCGAGGGTAACACATGATGGTGTCCTCCCGATTAAGATAGTAATCTTCTTGGAGCTCTTAGGGAACTACAAGTTGTGGGAATGTACAGATTTCATTTTCTGTTGATGCTGGTAGCAGGTGGCATAACAAGACAAAAAACTCATCACCCAAGAGGTCGAACGTGTACTAATGCACTGGAGGACGGGACTGGACCTAAAAGCATCGTAAGAGCACAGGAATGCAGTATCATTATGCTGTGTGGGAGGAAGCACATGGTCAGAAATCAGAAATGACTCCTGTACTTACTTCCTAGGACTCTCCCCTGTATAGAGAGAGGGTGTGAGTAGTAAGATAGTAAAAACGACATGAAAATACTGATGAAAAAGAAGTTATAGAAAAGCTATAGAAGTTGTAGAAAATACCTGTGAAAAAGAAGTTCTATGTATATTGAAATCCCATTATTCAAAACGAAGTGCTAGAAACTATAGTCTGATGACAGCTCTTTTTACAACATTTTCTTACCGATTATAAAAATTACATTTAAAAAAGAAGAATTACATTACAGGGCATTTCTTTTTTGTTTGCTTTTTTTTGAGACAGAGTTACACTCTGTTACCCACGTTGGAGTGCAGTGGCACGGTCGTAGCTCACTGAAACCTTGAACTTTTGGGTTCAAGCAATCCTCCCACCTCAGCCTCTAGACATCCCTGGATAATTTTTAAATTTTTTTTAAAAGATGGGGTTTCTATATGTTGCCCACGTCAGTTTTGAACCAGCCTCCCACCTCAGCCTCCCAAAGTGCTGGAATTGCTGGTGTGAGCCAGTGCGACTATCCATAGGACATTTCAAAAACAGAAAAAGCACACGCCAAGTAAAATAATCTGTAATTCCATTCCTCAAGATAACCACTGCTAAAAATTTTGTCTTTCCAGTTTTATTTCTACAAGTGTATGTATACATTTTAGAGAATATTAAGGCTATACTATAACATGCTATTTTGTAACCTACTGTTGTCACTTACTATATTAGGCACAGTTACTTTTGTTGTTAACATCTTTCATAACTAGATTTTTTAATGGCTGCATAATATTCCAGTATGAATGTACTATAAAATGTATTATGTGAATGTACTATAGTATGAATGTACTATAAAATGTAATCAGTTTCCTATTGCTGAATATTTTCTTCCTGAGTTTTATTATAAATGATGTAATAAAAATCCTCATATGGAAAGCTTTTTGTGCATCCCTGATTGCTTTCCTATGATAAATTTCTACAAGTAAAATTGCTGGATCAAAGGTTATAAACATTTTTAGGATTTTTGATACATATTTCCAAACTGTGTAGGAAAGGAACCATTGTACCCTGGCTAGCAGTATATGGGAGTCTGTTTGGCTAACCTTATACCAAGCTGACTGTCCAATGGATTTGGACTTAAATATGCTTTTTAAACTGTTTTCTAAAAGGTTTTTTAAAAATTTGAGAACAGATCTTTGATTTAAAAATGATCAAGGATAAAAGCATTTTTAAAACATATTTTTGGTGTTATAAATTCTTTATTTTGTTTTACAGATACACCATTGTGTTTATCTATTATGCATTCTGCCTGGTGTTAATGATGCTGCTCCGACCTCTTCTGGTGAAGAAGATTGCGTGTGGGTTAGGCAAGTCGGATCGATTTAAAAGTATTTATGCTGCACTTTATTTCTTCCCAATTTTAACCGTGCTTCAGGCAGTTGGTGGAGGCCTTTTATGTAAGTTTGTTAAGTCAATGAAATGTATGTATTTATTATTATATTTAATAATATTTTCTCTGAATTTAACTTTGGAGCTTTTTTTTAAAATGGTTTCTTTAATTGTCGAAAATAAACCTTGGTATATATTTTTACTGAAACATATAATCAGTATTAAAAAATGTCATGGATTTCTTGGAATGGAGTAGAAATTCTTACAAAATCAGTGGCAGCTAATCAAAACTGATTTCTATTTAGAGAATTCCTTGCATTTGAAGCTCATAACCAAATTAAAAGATTTAAAAAACCTAAGTATATAATAAAAAGTAAATACTGGTTTTTATTTGGAAATTATTCTCGATAATATATACTATTTATTATTAAGTAGGGTCTCAGGTTTCTAAGTTCCTTTATGAAAACCTTTTAGATACAGTCAAAAAATCCTCAAAATATCCTTTATTTTAATATAACTATTATTCAGTGACCATTCTGTGACTCAAAGGAATAAGGAAAAGTCACTGTTAAAAGGCTCACATACTACTAGAAGATAAAGCAGGCAAGCTATAAACAGCTGAGAAAACATAGTGTGGTTCTTTTGAATATGTGACATTGAGCATTCCAAGAATGTTGGATACCATCCTTTATATGGAGCCTACCAGGGTGCAGAGGCTAAGTCTTCTGGCCTAAAGGACGTGGGAAGGACTGGGTATCATTATGCAAGTAATGTAGCTTGGTAATGTAATTTGGTAATGTAGTTTGGGAATGTAATTTCATTCAAGGTGAAGTTGGAGCTGAGGGTAAGGCCAAGGGAAATAGTAGAGACTACTCAGGGGTCTATTGTTCCCCATATTCTGGTTTACAGATAAACTGTTTCATTTGGCTTCCACAGTATTTGAAAATCTATAGTTCCCTCTAGCTCCTGCCATTCCCTGGTTCCCTGTTAGATTTGGGCCATTTCGGTTATACACTCCTGGCTAGCCTCTGCAGGCATTTGAGGTTGCTATTGCTCTAGGAAATAGGGGTCTACTCTTAAAAGGATTTAGGCAGAAGAGTGACATGAGTAGATCTGTGTTGTAGAAACATAGCTTGATGCTGTGTTAGATGGATTGGCAGGGGAAGAGAACCTGGGGATCAGTCAAGAGATGCTGCAGTAAACCAAGCCTGTCCACCCACCCTACAATGGGAAACACTGGGTATGAGGAGCTGTTTTAGAGGTAAAGTAAGCTAGGTAATATTAAATATAGGGGCTGAGGGAATGGGATGAGGATATGATAAGGTAGCTCCCTGACTTAGTAACTGGTGGATGGATAAAAAGTGAGTATTTGAGGAAGCAAATAGGTTGGTGAGGAGAAGTGAATTTGGTTTAGGTATTCATGCAATATCTAAAAGATTACAGGTACTTGTTTGTATTAGTCTGGAGGTTAGGAGAGCTGTCTAGGCTGGAAAGAGTTAAGAATTGGCAGCTCTGAAATCCAGTGGTGCTATTGTGTGGAACCTCTTGGTTATAAAATGGAGGAAAGGGAAAAGCAAGAGAAGGTTGGGAAAGTTAACCCAAGGAGACTGCCAGACAGATTGCTTTCTATTTCCTATATTGTAGCTGCCTATATTGAAAAATGCCTTTTCCCACACTGAATGTTTTTAGGTCCTTTTGTTAACAAGCCTCCACTCCAAACACATTCATAGGGAGAATCACCCCATTTGCAATAAGCATAAACTTACACGATCTGCTGAGATTAGTCACAGAGGTTATTGTACCAACTCACAATTTTATAATGTTGAAAAAAAAAGAAAATAGATAATTTTGGGTTTGTAGGGGATACAGGAAGTCTGAGCAAAGTAGAGCAGCAGGAGGCTTCTTGTAACTTAAGATACGGGAGGATTAAGAGTACAGAGAGAAAGACACTGGGAGTGATCAGGAAGATGTCAGAGACAAACTTTTACGTGCTTGGAAGTTTATCGAAGCCAGTTTTTAAGTGCGATCTGCATCTGAACCATGAGGGGAACTGAAATGCAGATCCCCAGACCTAGTTGCATGAAATCTCCAATTGTTTTACACACTAGAATTCAAGAACCGCTGTAAATCCTGCCTCCAGCCTAGGACTTCCCTCTACTCCCACGTACTTTCTCTTCTTCCTTTTTACTTTATGCAGCTTTTTACTACCAGGTCTTAAATGTATATCATTAGCAACATTATTTAGTTACTTATAAATTAAATGGGTTTGGTTTTTTTTTAATGGTTTAATCACTGTCTATAAAATAAAAGGTTTTAAGTGTCAAACAAATCATTGACTTCTTTAATAAGTTGGAATCAGGCCTATATAGATAATTCAGAGTTTCTGGCTGCTGCATCCTGAATTAACATTTGAAATTGTTCCAAATGGATTCTACTGCAACATAGAATGATTAGTAGTTTCATAAGTTGAAGTCGTTTTAAAAGAATTGTATGAAAAATAATTCAAGATATTTTTTTCTCAATTTGTCCATTTATTTTGGTGTGCTATAAATTTGAAACATTTTAAGAGAAAAATCATATTTTGTAGGAAGAAATTTTGTTTAAAGTATTATTACTGTACTGTATTTGAAGTTGGAATTTCTAGAATTTTGATACTAAAATACTGAGTGATCTACTTATCCTTTGAGGTTTGTTGATAAATGTACTTTTCTAAAGATTAATTAAAGCTGAATTACTCTTATAGATAACCATTTTCAACCAAGGTTCTCTATCTGGACCACAAAACACAGAAAATTACTTGAGTAACTATTTTCTCAATTCTCCTAAGTTTGGTACGTAACTGGCACCATTCTAGATGCATAGGAGAGAAGTTAATTTTTTATGTTCAGTGAATACTTTAAGGCAGGGATCTTTAAAGCCTGGCGAAGGATAGTTTTTATGTTTTTAAATGGTTAAAAAGAAAAATCAAGACATATTTCTTGACATGTGAAGATTGTGTGAAATTCATGTTTTACTGTCCATAAAGATTTTTTGGAACACGGTCATGCCTATTCCTTTATGTATTGTGCATGGCTGCTTTCCCTCTGCAGCCGCAGAGTTGGGTAATTGAGACAGAGATTTTATGGCCCGCAAGGCTGAAACTATTTACTATCTGGCCCCTCCCAGAAAATGTTTGCCGACCCCTGCCATGGGGCCTTAAGTCTCTCACAGAACTGGTTGAAAAAGGCTTCAACTCTAGGGAGAATTATACTGTTTGAATTTTGTAATGGTTTATTCAGAAAATTTAATTTCCAACATAGTACCGATGCTTGCCTTTCAGATTATGCCTTCCCGTATATTATATTAGTGTTATCTTTGGTTACTCTGGCTGTGTACATGTCGGCTTCTGAAATAGAGGTAGGAAGTCTTTTTTTTTCCTTTGTTAAAGATTTTTTTGAGAAATTTGACAATTGACTAGAATGGTACATATGATGCAAACAGTATGGTACAACTAATTGTTTTAGTAATCCTTGGCTAATTGAAGTCCCTTGGTAGCTTTTAGCTCATTAGTTAAATTTATGAAAAGTTGCATGCTAGACTGTATATTTCCTTGGGATATTAGTGAAATAGTTAAGTCGTCAGGCTCAACTATTCAGTGTAGTGGAGAAAAATCATTTCACATAATTTATTCACATAGCAAACGTACACTTATTGAAATGTTGAAACCTATTAACACTATTTTGAGAGAAACATAAAAATGCTTTACTATATATAGAACTAATTTTAAACTGTTTTACAGTGGCAACACTACCAGAGTCATCAATAATTACATTATATATTCTATGTCCTTCTATTTTTTTACCCCAATTTTATTTTCTTGAGTATGGATATTTATATATACCCCATAATATCTACAATATTTTGGTGATTTGGAGATAATATTAATAACCATGTGATTCTGATACTGTTCCTTTTTCGAGGTATCCTTTTTGTGCCTCTAGCTTTTTAGTGTTTCAGTGGAAGGCCACTGTTATAAAAGATTATTTTTTGTTTGCTTGTTTTATTTTATATGTCTTTATTTTCAGAATACTTTTAGTCAAAAGTATATTTTGATTCATTTATAGGTCAGTGGGTAGAATAGAGTATCATGTCACATTTATATTTTTAAATATTTTTAAGGAGCTAAGCTATTAGTAAAAATTTGAATAATGAGAAGTAATAATATATTTGACTCTATATCTAACTAGGGAAAAATATATTCATTAAAATTTAATCAAAATGGGCATTTTTGCACATTATTTTGTTCACATGCAATCTTCTGAAATTTTTTCTAAAATAATTATGTGGCTGTCTACTATTTATTTTAATGTATTACATTTAAATGTTTTTGAATACATTAATTTCTCTGATTTAAGAACTCTTTATTTTGAGGCTAAACTCTAAAGGAACAAAAGTATAAGGTGTCTCAGTACTCTTCCATTTTATGCTTGCTAATCTGGTGCCTATGAACTGTCTTAAACTGCCCGCTATAGTTGATAAGATACGTGCTTTCTCATAATTCTTAACATAAAAAAGCTCAACCCAAAAGAAAATAAGTTGTAAACTATTTTGGAGACTGTTGACACCACTTTTTCTGTTACATGAGTGCAAGAGTGAAGGGGGAAAACACCTAGACTGTAGGCAGAATAATAGCGGGGGAACTAGACTGACTGTTTTTATGGTGATTATTCAGTTCTGTCCATCTCTAGACTATCCTCATTTCTCCTTCATAATCTTTAATCAGCATTTCAATATGAGTAATTAAAGAAGATAGGCAAATTACTTTTGGTACTTTTATCAACTCTAGGGAAGGATTTGAGGGAGGAAACAGTTGGATATTTGAATAAAATGAGGTTTTTGAATTTTTGTTTGTTATCCGTAGTTAGGAATGAACTATACACTGCCAAATTAGCTTGAAACTTAATTGTTTCTCTGCCTGTGTGAATCTCTCCTCTATAAAATGTTCACATACTTCAATTAGCACTCTACATATGAATCAGAAATAGGAAACAGGAGAAGACAGCCTAGTTCTGGGTGAGCTGATGAGCCATTTAATGATAAGAGAAAGTTAGTAACTTATTGCACATTACATTTTTGTGTGTTTATTAACACATTTAGATATTACTTTTATATTAATTTGGTCTTTCCAATTTTTGCACCTTATAGAGGTATATTAAAGATTAAAAGAAAATCAGATTATATGTCATTTCTGCTCTCTTCTAATTATTCAGGTACGGATTCCAGGAATGCTAGAGGTTAAGGAGATTGGGTTTATGTACCTCCTATTTCCTATCTATGAGCCCATAGCTACAGTGGGCAGGAAGAAAGCATGTAATGTCGTGAAGGGTTTCCCGTCTAGTTTATGTCTTTCAGAAGAAACTATAGTGCTTTTAGGAGTGAACGGTGGTATAGGCGAGGACTTAATACATGGGCTTTTGTCATGGTGCTGCTGGTATGTGCTTACATGACATAGGAAACCTCAATTTCCTCATCTGTAAAGTGTGG
The DNA here is from genome assembly GCA_004363605.1 of Indri indri. Taxonomy (NCBI): domain Eukaryota; kingdom Metazoa; phylum Chordata; class Mammalia; order Primates; family Indriidae; genus Indri; species Indri indri. The sequence goes on along the minus strand of RJWJ010010633.1, from coordinate 20,085 downwards.
TAGCTACACTGGGTGATTTCTTAAGTCCTTTCTAGTTCAGACATTCTATGATTTTGCCGTATGATTATGTGTGAAAACAAATAGTACATTTTAAATTAAAATATATTGAATTATCTAGCCGATTTATCCTGATAATCTTTCTCTTTTCTTTTTTTTATAAAATTATGTAGAACTGCTATGATCTTATGGTCAGAAAGAAAAGGCTTATTGTTCTCTTCAGCCACTGGTTACTTCATGCCTATGGAATAATCTCCATTTCCAGAGTGGATAAACTTGAGCAAGATTTGCCCCTTTTGGCTTTGGTACCTACACCAGCCCTTTTTTACTTGTTCACTGCAAAATTTACCGAACCTTCTCGGATACTCTCAGAAGGAGCCAATGGACACTGAATGAAAAAATTTTAAATGCCAAAAAAAACCTAAGAAGTGTTCTTAGTTGAAAAGTAAAGAAATTTGAAAAACTTATTAATACTATTCTGTCATACATGGGAACAAAATTGTCACTGTATCTTCTGTTTGGGTTTTGTTTTGTTTTTTTGACTTAATAGACTTTACGGTTAGGCCTGTAGACTTGGAAAGTACAAAATACCATAATACCGTTACTTAGTGTAACATTATCTATTTCACTAGAAGCCTATTAGGAAGCACTTGCCTTTCTCACAGTTCAGTTATTCTCTAGAGCAAAATCATGTTTCTGTCTACCTAGCAATGTGTTGTTCCCATTTTATTAAGAAAAACTTCAACAAGTATAATCTGAAATCCTTAGCAGTGGCATAGCTGTGCATGCCTGTTATGTTTCGATCAGTTTTCCACCTATAATGAATTATAAAGACAAACATTCTTGTGGGGTCTTTTAGCAAACATGGAAATAAAGTATATTGTTTTTTGTTATCTATTTATTTTCACCAATACAGTATTTTGATATATTACAAAAATAAAGCATAATTTATTATAGCAGATTTTCTGTTTATAGTTTGGTCGAAGACTTTGTTCAGATTATTGTTCCTGTAGAAAAAACAATAATAAAAAGTTTAACTACAAAAAATTTCAGTGTTTTGACTTTTAAGTATTTTTTGGCACAATAATTATGGAAGTAATTCAAAATGTTAAATAGTAAGATTAGTATCTATTTCCCAAGTGAATAAATACATGTACTTATATATTCCCTACCTCTTATATCTCATTTTTGAAGGATATACATACATGCCATACTTTATTGATCCAGAGACACATTTTTTTTTTCCACATTGTGATATCTCTGAATTGGGATGCATCTTACAGTTGATAGCTTCTTAGATTTAATGAGATACAGAATATATATGGTATAGAGACAGTTTTCTTGCAGTTGGTTTGTGATAAATGTGCTGTGATGTTTATGCTCTCTGAAAGGTTCACAAGACTCATCCTCACAACCATGGAAGCAAAATAAATTTTTCAGTACTTAACCCAATAACTTGACCATGTTTATGCATTTGTATCGTTTAGAAGGTTACTTACTGATTCTGCTACTTGAGGTTGGGCAAACTAGTTAAATCTCAGACATTTAAGATTTCTATTAGAATAGCAAAGTATGAAAGTAAGTGCACTCACTTTTCCTGTAGTTTTGTTTATGCCTTTGAATTCACAGCAGTTGTATCCTTGCGTTATTTTGTTACTTATTCTTTGTTAATCTGGTTTTCCCAGTACACTTAACTGCTAGGAAAGGGACTGTTTTAGTACGAATGTGTTTCTTCTTTTCTGTAGAAATAAAATTAAAATGTAAAAATTCTATCGTATTTCATACAGGTTTGGGTGGTTATTAGTGTCCATTAAAATTATGAGTTGCCCAAAGAATCCTCAATTGGATAATTGTGTAATGGAGGTGAGGTGGGAGAGGAGGGAATGGGGAAGGTGTCATGTGTTGATTACCAGGATTATATCTTCTGGTCCCACTACATTTGCAACCATTTTAACAATTATCTCAGATATCCTATTCTAGCAAAAATAATAATAATAATAATATATGCAAAAGGAGAAATTATGCAAGACACGGTTACAAGTACTGAAAGTCAGAGAATTTCAGGAATACTTAATACATATCTGCATTTTTAATTTGCTTTCATAAGAACAAGACTAGAAAAATTCACAGCCACTATGTTTGCTAATGTTAGTAAATAATTTGTTAAAACATGGTCATTAAAAATATACAAAAACAACATTTGTCTTAGCTTTGTTAAGTTTTGACTTACTTCCTTGTAGCACATTACAATTTTAACTGCTACAGTATATGCCAATTATTTTGCCAGCCAGTCCTGAATATGTAATTTAAAAGTCGAAATACAGATTGAGTATCCCATATCCAAAAATGCATGGGACCAGAAGTTTTTCAGATTTCAGAGTTTTTCAGATTTTTAAATAGTTGCATTATATTTACCAGTTCAGTATCCCTAATCTGAAAATCTGAAATCTGAAATGCTCCAAGGAGCATTTTTGGGGGGCATCATATTGGTGCTGCAAAAGTTTCAGTTTTTGGAGCTTCTTGGATTTCCGATTTTTGGATCAGGTATAGTCAACCTGTATTTTCTTGATTAATTTGGTTCAACTGATAAACTTGACAACTACATTGTTATATATTTGTTTAAAATCATTGGTTTTCAAGATTTGACTGCACACTGGAACCACCTAGAGGGATTATTTTTAAAACGTGCCCAGGTCTAACCCCCAGAGATTCACGTTGAATTGGTCTGTGGTGCAGCCTGAGCACAGGTTTTTTTTTTTCAAACCTCCAGGTGATGCTAATGTTTGGGAACCACTGATCTAAACTCTCTTCCTACTTCAGATCTTAATTTTTCCAAGAGGCCTTTTGACAACTGCTGGGCAAATGATTTTATTATCTCTCACTGAAATTTTGATTGCGCTTTAATTATAAGAAGGTTCTGAGAATTAAATGATCAAAATGTGGATAATTGTATCAAGTCCTTTTTCTTCACAATAACAGAAAGATAACTTTGACAGTTTTATGAACTGATTTTTTTTTTAATGTTTCTTTTAAAGTATCTCCTGGCCTAAAAAAGTCTTCTGTAAAGCATGTATCAAGACATTTGGTTGATACACAAATTACTTATCTGTAACCTAAGTTATAGTATATGACATAATACTCGAGGACTTTTGGAATTTTAAAACAAAATTCTTTTTAATACTTTAAGAACAACCGTACTAAGTTACACTTTGGTTTAGGTATACACTAGAATTAACTTATTTACCTTTTGTTTACAAGAAAAATTAAGGCAAAAAGTAACAATCTTAGCTTTCAGGATGAAGGCTGGCATTTACCATTCTGACAAGCCTCTCCCCCACCCTTGCCGGTTGGTTCCCAAGCAGCTCTCCACGCAGCCTTGCTATGTGCAGTTCTCGGCCAGCTCACGCCTGTGCTGCTCCTTGGGGAAGACATCCCTGTGTACTCCAACATCCAGTAAGACTTAGAGCTTTACCCTCCCGTAGCCCCTTGCTAGAAGGAATCCACTGTATTCTAATCTCTTCATTTGTCTGTTTCTCACAGGGTATGGGCTTTAAGGTCAGGGACCGGGTTGTATTCAACTTTGTCACTGCGACGTCTGCTCCAGTGCGAGGCTTAACGGTGCCCAATACATTAATGAAGCTAGTGCAGTGAAGGAGACCACAGGACCGGCAGGGCTGCAGTGATGTACTGTGGCCAGAAGAGGACAGGAGAGGGCTGCCGAGCCGGAAGAGATCCAGGGCTCCTCTAGAAGTCGTGTGGCAGAAGCAATTCAACAGGGAACATTCAAAAGCTAGGAGATTACAGGTGACTCAGAGATGGCCAAGGAATTCAAGAGGCCAAACTTTACTATTACCTCCCCAGGAGGGTGGTACATTTCAGGGATCCGAAGAGTGCCTAATATGGGTCTGCTGTTTTATAACTGCTGTTACCAGTGATATTTTACAACTGGGGAAACTGAGGAGTGGAGGTTAAACATGTAAGAAGCAGAGCTGGGATTTGAGCCCAGGTCTACCTCGCTCCAAAGCCCGCATGGTGTCACTGCTCCAGGAGCAGAAATAAGTAGAGCTGTGGGCAGCCAGAAATCTTCCTTCAGGTCTCGGCTCAGTTCAGAGATCTCTCCCTTGATTCCTTAACCAGGTTAAGTCTCCCTTTTAGGTTCTCTCATACTTCCATGCCCCACCTTCAGCACACTTGGGACTTTATATAGATTTGTATGGTATCAGATCCTCCTACTATACCAGGGATGAACAAGTTATAGCCTAAGGGGCAATTCTGCTACAGTGGCCAAGTTGAATAGTTGCTACAGAGACCTTATGGCTGGCAAAGCCAAAAGTATTTATTATTTGGCCTTTTACAGGAAAAGTCTGCCAACCCCCATACTAGACTGAGTTCCACTTGGGCAGGGACTGTATCTGTTTCATCCATCATTGCAACCCAAGTTTCTAACATGGTGGTTGGCACAGAACAGGCACTCAGTAAATACTTGTTGAATACAGTTTAATGTTAACAATGAAAATGGGATGGAGCCCAAAAAACTGGAGAAATTTCAGGTATCAGTATGCCCAATTATCAACATTTCAGTGGGCTGCAAATAGTACTGATTTTTAAATTGAAATGCTTCTACTCAATAACCTATTGATTGAAAATGATTTTTGGTAAGAATATGAATTTCTTCCTAAATTAAGTGACATTCTTTTAATTTTCAATGAAAATCTTATTTTTCCCACATTGTTCATTGCATAACAGTTCATTCTTCATTGTGTGGCCTAGAACAAAGAAGTCAGCCTTTATTTGCTTTTGTGTCTCAGACTATGTGATCCTTAGGCTTTGCCATGTTGCCAGCAAGGCTCAGCCACTCTATGAGTGACCAAAGGACATAATGTCAGTGTCCACACTATAGTTCAGGGGTTGGCAAACTTTTTCTGGAAAGGGCCGGATAAATATTTCAGGCTTGGCAAGTCATGCGGTCTCTGTCACAGATACTCTCACTGTGGCACAAAAGTCATATGCAATGTGTAAATGAATGAGCATGGCTATGTTTCAGTAAAACTTTATGGACATGGAAATTGAATTTCATATAATTTTATGGTATCATGAAATATTATTCTTTTGATTTTTCTCCAACAATTTAAAAACATAAAAGCCATCTTTAACTCTGGGCCCTACAAAAACAGGAGGGAGGCTGGTTTGGCCCCAGGCCATAGTATGCTGACCCCACTATAGACAATAGACTGGGCTGGGAATCTTTACAACATTCTTAACAACTGGAAAAATGGGAAGCAACTGAGAATATGGGGAGGAGTTCAAAACTAAAGTGCTCCAAGCTTCAATTTTGCTACAGCTCTCATTGGTCTACAAACTTTCTGTAAAGTGTAGTTTGGTTATGCTAATGACAGCTTGAACAGACATTCTGATCACGGGAGATCTAGGGTAGTGGTCTCCAAACTCCCTTGACTCTCCACCTATATCATGTACCCCAATTCATACATTATAGATAGATAGGTATATAATATCAAATGTAGACAAAAATAGAAATTTAAAAGGTGACAACAATTGAATATAAACATTTTTTTAATATGTGTTTCCCTTGTGTGGATTGACCATCATACCCCACTTTGGAGATCATCAGTTGCTCAAGAATCTAGAATCTCCGATTGAGAGTCTACGTCATAGCCAATTCTTGATGTAGCAGCCTTCAACTGCAGTTGGAGAAGTAGGAGAGTTCTCTGAAGGGGTCAGAGCTACTGCCCTGTGAGCTGAGAGAACTGAACTCTAGAGCTGGATTCTAGATCCAGCCACTCTGTTACTTAAAAGGGGAAGAGGACAACTTGCTGGACTGTCCAGATGGGAAAGTCTGGTAAGTAAACATTTGTTCATTCTCTCGCTTTACTAGTATTTACTGAATACCTATTATAGAGCATTGAATATGCTATTATATGTGAGGCACCATGCTACACACTGGAAATAAATGGTGCACAATCCAAATGTTCCCTTCTTTCATGGAGCTTATGAACAGAACCAAGTAAATAGAAGTGAAATAACTACTAGTTGTAACAAATACTCATAAAGAAAGAAATACTGTCCTGTGATATAAAATAATGGAGGAGGACATAATTTACATTGGAGATTCTTATAAGGTGTCTCTGAAGAGGTGATATTTTCAGTCTCGATCTGAAGAACCATGTGAAGCCAACCCTGTGACTAGCAGAAGGAAGAGTGTTCTAGGCAGAGGCTCACAGCAGTGGGAGCCTATAATGCAGGAGGCTTAGCTTAAAGCATAATTATTGCTGATGGTAAATATTTTCAGTTGAAGACTGAATTAGTAACTTTAGTTTCTGGAAAAAATGAGTAGACTAGATAATCTGAAAATCCTCCTTGTAGTATAAAGCACCTAGAAGTGTGGGAGGAGAGATAACGAATTTCCTTTTCAATGCAGGGCTGAACTTATAAGCAAGCAAGGGAACCCACGAGGCCCAAAGAGGGAATGAAACCCTGAAGAGTGAGACTAAGCTCCAGCTTGGTCTGCCGCTGGGGAGAGGAGAGCAGGGAGGGCGTGTGTGTCCACAACCAGGAGGAGGGGTCAAGAGAGAAAGCCTTGAGCTTGGATATGGAATTGGAGAGCAATATATTAACATAAGGGGCTTTGCTTGCATTTGTCATGTTCTATTTCTTGGGAGAAAATATCCTAAGGAAATATAGCCAAGTGGTAAGATTTGACAGTGTTTGATGGTAGATATACAGATGTATAGGGGTGTGTGTGTGTGTGTGTGTGTGTGTGTGTGTGTGTGTGAGACTGTTTAAACTTTTCATATTTGCAACAGTTTGAATAAAAATGCAGCTATCTATCTGGAACAAGTACAGTTTAATTAAGAGACATATATTTGCTTATACTGACCGCTATCAAATGAACTTAAATTTTAATTAAATGACCATACCATTTGGATAGAAAAAAAGCGAATGGCATATTCACTGGATCGTCCTAGTATTTAATTTTACTTGGGTTTGTTTTCATTCAAAGAAACCATTACTTTATTCTGAACAACATTTTAAATTGAAAATAGAAGGAAAGATTGAAATCCTCTGCTGAGAGACTGAATATACAAACTGACAATGGCCAGACCATATATTACACTCGAACTCTGACCCACAACCCTGCAGCGATGGGCCAGAACAGTCAGGACTTGGTCAATGACTGCCAGCTTCCCTATTTTTTGCCCCTGTTCTAACACAGGACTGACCACAGAAAGCCAAATATGCTAAGGAATGGATCACATAGGATATGCTCAGGGCTTACTTCAAGCTTTCCCTTTTTTCTGCTATAAAGCTTTGCCACTTCCCTGCCTGCCTTTGAGTCTCTGCAAAAAGCAAGTGATGGTGGCTACTATAGCCTGAATGTTTGTGTCCCTCCAAAATTCATATGTTGAAACATAATCCCCAATGTGATGTTATAAAGAGGTGTAGCCTTTGGGAGGTGATTTGGTCACGGGATTAGTGCCTTTATCAGAGACCTGAGAGAGCCACCCAGCCCCTTCCCCCAGGTGAAGACGCAGTTAGAAAGCACCATTATATGAACAAGAAAGTGGATCCTCAGCAGACACCGAATCTGCTGCTGCCTTGATCTTGGACTTCCCAGTCTCCAGAACTGTTAGAAATAAACTGTTATTTATAAGCTACCTAGTTGATAGAATGTTGTCATAGCAGCCCAGACAGACTAAGACAGTGGCTGTCTCCATTGGTCTAGCAAGCTCTGCATACATAGCCTCTGCTTATTCTCATTTGGGTGGTCTTCCTTTATTTCCACACTGCTAGTCTCCACTTACCATGGATTATCAGTAAGATACTACTCAAAGTATGTGAAAAAGGGAATATGATATTAGTTATTCAGTGAAAGTTGCTTTTCAATGTAGTCTATTTAAAATTGTTCCAACACAAAGATCGCATCAAGTTTCAGATAAAAATGGAAGATTCACTCATGTGAAAACAGGGCACTTAACACTCAGAGATGGTTTAGCTCTTAGAATTCTGCTTCGTCTACAGTCGAAGGGGATGGCTGGGCCCAGCAAAGGAAATGCAAACAGAAGCCAGGCCTACTGGGGAGCCCTTGTGCACTAGTATATCCTAAGTATCACCAGGTTCATGCAGGACTACGGAAACAGATTTTCAGCTAATAAGAAGGTTTACCCACAAAATTCTTCATTAGCTGCTGAAACATTATTTCTTCTATCAGGCAATGCTCCAGAACACAGGTTTCACCAAATATCAGAATATCTTTAATCCTCTCTCCCCCTTTTTACTTTTATCCCATTCTACTTTCTACAACCTACCTTTAAAATTGCTTATCTAGTGATTATGCTCTTTAAAATTAAACCTTAATAACCTCTAATAGATGTGTACACTTGCCAGCTGATGTTAGTTTTGTTTCCTTACTCCATCACTCCTCTACACTCTGTCTCCTTCCTTCTCCCCGGCTTGCCGACACCCACCATCCCACCTTCCCAAGGGGTTCCACCACTGGGCCCTCCGGGCTGCACTTGTGCAAGGGCTCACCTCCACTCCTCACTGCAGCCCTAATCTGGAAAGGGTTTTGTGGCCGTGTCTCATATGACGTTATCGTAGGGATTGAGGAGGAAGTTGCTATGCTTCTGGAGAAATGGAGCTGCTTGCTCATGAAGCCAGCACGTTAGACAAGATATGTCAACATCTCAGAAGCCTCAGAAGGCATCCCTGGATTTTCAGAGAAGGCAACAGTGGCTGTTTTTAATGCTAACTTGAGAAAAGGTAAAATTATGTTCAATTTCTTGTATTTAAGAAGACAAGAAAGTGTGTAAAAGAGTTTTAAAAAGACCTCTCTGGAAAATGTTTAAAATAAGAATTTTTAAAAAATCATAAAGAAATTAAGATTCAGTTATCTAGAAAATTCTCTCAGGTGAAAGGAAGAATTGGCTAACACTGCTACACTACCATAACCCACAAGTGAGCATCAATATTCAGGTGAGTATTTGTGATGGTATTGGGGATAACTAAGTTATTTAGTTGGCACTTTTTTTTCTTCTTTTGATGTCACCAGCTATAGTAAAATAGTTGGAAGCCCTATGTTACCAAAAGCTCTGAGCTGTTGCTTACGAAGGAGGTCTGTTGGTGATTCCTGTTTCATGAGAGTATACAACTCTTCACGATTCCCTTTTAGCCAAGTACTGATACTCTCGATTTTTTCATCCCTTTCACGCAGCTTCTTTATTAGAAGTTTTATGTTTTTCAAGACCTCTTCACCATTGCCCACCAAGTCCTGAAAGAAATGGCATTTGCAGGTATATAAATATCAATTGCAATAAAATAAAGACACATTCTGAGTGCATCATGTCCAAAATAAAAAGTATTAAATATGCAAAATTACTATTAGTCATACAAGATAAGTGTTGTATACACAGCCAGTTCACAAAGTTGTATAAAAGATCTCAGGAAAATGAATTATCAAATGAGAAGATTTAATGGACTGCTCACCAAACTTAAATTTTTAACTGGATATGGTAGTGGTGGTGGTAGTATAAAAAGCCAGTTCACTCTCACAGCAGCACAGAACTGCAGAGGAGATTCAGCTTAAGGGAATGAATTTTGGAATCAGGCAGGATCTGAAGTTTCAAATTCCCCTAAGTTCATTAACTGTTTGGTCTTGGGCAAGTTACTTAAATTCTCTGAGCCTCAGTAACTTCATTTGAAAAAGACATTATTAACACTTTCCTTATCGAGTGTTTTTTGAGGGTTATATAAGGATTATATAAACTTGAAGTATTAATACACAGAAAGTGGCAGAGCCAGGATTTAGGGTTTAAGCCCCAGCCTACCCGACTCTGAAGTGGGGAGGGGGTGGAGAAGTTGCATGGCTGGTAACACATGAAGGCAAATGGAGGTCAGAACTGACAACTTTGTCCTGAAACAAAATGTTTTCAATTTGGGCTTGCAAAAAAAGGGAGTCTTTCTCATTCTGGGTGGTAGAGTAGGAAGATAGTTTCCCAAACGATTAAGATTTCATAATGACCTTTGGCACAAAGGACACATTTTAGGATGTGGTGGTCACACAAGCTCTGTCACTTCCCTGCAGTTCTGAACTCCTAACCTTATGTGTGCGTGCACACACACACACACACACACACACACACACACACTCTCTTATTAGGTAGGTGAACATTTTTGGAAATATGATACTTATAGAGGTAACATACAAAAAACTTACCTTCATTGTGGCCTTAAATTCAGCCCACAAGTCTTTATAGTGTGCTGAAAGAGATTGAAAAGACAGAACAGTTACTGAAATAATTTCAACATTTTTATAAAAGCAATGTTTTTGTTTTTTCAAAAATTATTTTTATCTAAAAATTTCTACTTCCAAAATGACAGAATAACTGGATCGGACTTGCCCTCCCAATGCAAACAGGTGGAAAAGAGAGTAAAACAGATGAATCGGCCGGGCGCAGTGGCTCACGCCTGTAATCCTAGCACTCTGGGAGGCCGAGGCAGGAGGATCGTTTGAGCTCAGGGGTTCGAGACCAGCCTGAGCAAGAGCGAGACCCCGTCTCTACCAAAAATAGAAAGAAATTAATTGGACTGCTAAAAATATATAGAAAAAATTAGCTTGGCATGGTGGTGCGTGCCTGTAGTCCCAGCTACCTGCGAGGCTGAGGCAGGAGGATCGCTTGAGCCCAGGAGTTGGAGGTTGCTGTGAGCTAGGCTGACGCCACGGCACTCTAGCCCAGGCAACAGAGTAAGACTGTCTCAAAAAAAAAAAAAAAAAAAAGCAGATGAACCAAACATTTTCAGAGGCTGGAGAATGGGCAGCACAGGACTGTGACACCTGGGACAAGGGAAACAAAGGAGGTGAGCCCTCTGATCCCCTGGCTTTCTGCTCGGGGGCACCTTCCAGACCACAGCACAAGCAGAGCAGATTAGTCTTACCCACAGACACAAAAATCTGCACAAAGATTAGCAAATTGAATCCAGAAATAGACAAAAGCAATAAAAACTTTTGAACAAGTGGGCTTTATGCTAGGAATGGGAGATTACTTTAATATTAAAAAATTAATGTAACTTACCATACTGACAATGTAAAGGAGAAACACCATCTGAGCATCTCAGTAGATGTCTGAGCTGCTAAGGCCAGTCACACAGGCACTGTATGCCTACATGACTGACACTCCCTGCCCCAGTAGATACCCTGGACACCCAAACCTGGGTGGGCCTCCCTGGGTTGTCAATACTCTGCATACATGGTAACAGGTTGTTGCTGGGGAAATTTAGTGCATCCCTGGGACTCCACTGGGAGAGGACACCTGGAAGCTTGCACCTGATTTCCTCCATACTTTGTCCTATGTGCCTTTTCCTTTTGATGATTTTACTCTGTATTTTTCACTGTAATAACAATAACCATGAGTATAACAACTTCTGAGTCCTGCGAATCCTTCTAGCTAATCATTAAGCCTCAGGATAGTCCTGTGGACACCTGATACTACAATAGAAGCTGCAAAATCTTATTGAGTGAAATTAAAGAAGACCTAAACAAAGGGAGATATATACTGTGTTCTTGAATTGGAAAACTTATAAAAAGTCAATTCTCCCAAAATTGATCTGCGGATTCAACACAAACCCAATTGAGATCCCAGCAGGATTTGTGTGTGTGTGTGTGTGTGTAGATTAATAAACTGATTCTAAAATATATATGGAAATCAAAGAACTTAGAATAACAAAAATAATTTTTTAAAAAAAGCACAAAGGTGAAAAACTTATATTACCTGATTTCCAGTCTGCACGTAAAGCTATAGTAATCAAGACAGTGTGGTATTGGTATGAAGTTAGACATTTAGAATAAAAGAACAGACTCATAAAATGGATTTTTGAAAAGTTGCCAGGATAATACAATGGCAAAAGCATAGTCTTTTCAAAAACAAACAGCCACCCTTCCCACCCCCCCCCCCCCCCCCCCCCCCGCCAATATGGTGCTAGGACAAGATGCGTAAGTGAAAACAATGAAATTCAACCCTTACCTCACACCATATGGAAAAGTTCCCTTGAAATGAATCAGAGATCTAGACATAAAAGCTAAAACTAAAAAAGTCATAGAAGGAAATCTTCAAGGTCTTAGGTAGGCAAAAATATCTTTGGCAGGACACAAAAGTACTAACATTAAAAGACAAAATAGATAAAGTGGACTTCATTCAAATGAAAAATTCTTACTCTTTTTGAGACACCATTAAGAAAATGAAACATCAAGCAAAGACTGAAGAAGGGCTCATTCCCAGACTATAAAGATTCTAACTTAATAATTAGAACACAAACAGAACAAAGTAATGAGCAAAAGTTTTGGACAGACATGTGGCAGATGGTATTTTCCAAAGATGGCCACACAATGTATTCCATTCCACATGCCTCCCAACATAATGCTGACACTCCCTCCGTTGAGCAGTGGTGTCTATGCCCCTCCCCTTGTACCTGGGTGACTGCCTCAACCATTAGCGTACTGTGGTAGTAACACTTTGACTTCCTAGGCTAGGTCATAAAATGCCATGAACTTTCCCTTCGTTCTCTTGGGATGCTTACTTTTGGAAGCCAGCAGGCCAGGCAGCCACACAGGGAGGCCATGAGGAGGTGTCCCAGCCAGTGGTCTCCCCTGAGATCCAGCTGAGAACCACAATCAACTTCAGACACATGAGTGAGTGAGTCTCCAGATGATTTCAGTTCCCAGCTGCTGAATTATCCTTGAAGTTGCCCCAGCTGATGCCGTGTGGAGCAGACATTAAGTTGTCTCCACCAATCTCTAATCAAATTGCCAATTTATGAGCGAAGTATTAATAAATGATTTGTCTTAAGCCCCTACATTTGTGATATTTGATTAACTGGTTCAAGACACTTCACAAAAGATGATACACAAATGGCAAAAAGACGTGAAAAAATACTCAACAACATTAGTTATCACAGAAATGCAAATTAAAATCACAATGAAATACTGTTACATACCTGTTAAAATGGCAAAATGTTAACAATTTGAAGGGTTTTGACAATTTTAAGTATTGGTGAGGATGTGGAGCAATGGGAACTCTTCTCCATTGCTAGTGGAATAAGAAATTTGTACAACCACTTCAGCAAATTTGTTCAGCAGTTTCTTATAAAGTGAATTTTACAACCATATAACCCAACAATTCCACTATAAGTATTTACCCAAGAGAAATGAAAATATATCCACAAAAACACTTGTTAACAAATGTTCACAGCAGCTTCATTCATAATAACCCAAATCTAGAAACATTCCAAATGTCCTTCAGCTGGTGAATGGATAAACGAAATATGGAATATTCATACAATGGAATGCTACCATACAGCTATAAAAAAGAGCGAACTAATGATACATGCAGCAACAGGGAAGGATGAGTCTTAAAAAAACATTTTGCTGAGTGAAAGAAGCCAGGTACAAAAGTGTGCATACGCTATCACTTCATTTATGTCTCATTATTAGTGACAGAAAGTAGACCAATAGTTTTCAGGAACTGGAGGTGAGGTGTGAGATCAACTGCAAAGGGATTCAAAGGGAATTCTGCAGCGATAAAAATGCTCTATATCTTGTTTGTGATAGGAGTGATTGCAGTGGTACATTTGTTAAAATTCATGGACCTTAAAATGGGTGCATTTCATTGCATGAAGTCAATAAAATGGATTTAAACAAAATAAAAACTTCACATATAAAGAGCACCCATGACACATTACTTACTGTGCCCAGCTATCAGTTGCCACGACAGGTCACCTGAAGAGCGCACGAGGTCTTGTTTTCCTTTTGTGTATTTCTCTGTGGTGTTCTTCATGTATAAAATATACTGAAAATGAAAAGCACGTGATTGCTTTTAGTAGTTCAGTCACTGTAGATTAACTATTCATGTAGCCATTCAGCAAACATGTATAACTTCCTCCTCTGTGCCACCTGCTGTTGTAGGTACATGAATAACAGTGTGAATAAAATGTCCTTGTCAAGCTTCTATTCTGGAGAAGGAGATGAAGGCTCCTGCTGCCTATTAAGCATTCCAGCATTTCAATAAATACGGCATTTCTGTGGCATTCTACGAAAAGAAATGAGAAGGTGTTCTGCCTAAATGTATCAATGGTGCCCCCTGAGATCCAGCTGAAAGCCAGAATCAACTTCAGACACGTGAATGAGTGAGTCTCCAGATGATTTCAGTTCCCAGCTGCTGAATTATCTTCCAAGTTGCCCCAGCTGATGCCATGTGGAGTATGCCATGTGTAAACACTTGTTGACACAACACAAATATTCCTTATGCAAAATGTGTATGCAGTTTATGTTACAAAGCAGTGATACTGTCAGATTGGAGCTCAGTGTTAAGACCTCAGAGAGATAATTTATTGAGTCAGGAGACTCCATGGAACTGCTCACTCAAGTCAGATGTTTCATTGGATTGGGTGACCGTAGTGGTAGCAGTGATAGGTGGCTTTGGGCATTAAAAAGTCATGGCTTTCCGTCCTGACCACCCAGTGTTCAGAAACTCTAAAGTCTTTGGGAACTCTGAAAGTATGGGCTTCAGGCGGCTTCCAGGGGCTTCAGGACAGAAACTTTGTGCTGGTCCAGTTTGAAGAGAGAAACAGTCTACTCATGTATTTTGATCTTGTGTTATAGTCTTTTCATGGCTTGTTGGCTGGTTTTGTAGTAAACTAAAGTGAAATCCACTTTAAGCCAAGTCCAAGGTATCATTCTTACCCCGCTTTGAATGTGGGTCATCGAAGACTTGCCTAGTTCAGTTGGACTCATGTTTCTCCCAAACTCTCTAACTGTTCTCTTTTGGACTCCTCTTCCACAGCTCACTTCTTCAAAATTGTTTTTCTCTGGGGCTCTGTTCACAGCTCACTGATCTTCTCACTCCAAACACTGTCCCTGAGGAGACCTGTCCATCTCCCAGATGTAAATCCTACCTCTATACTAATGATACCCTGAGAAACTTCTCCCCTGAGTGCCTACCTTGGTGTTGTGAGATGCCCTTTCTCTGGGCCACTGTATATGCCCTGTCCGGATTGTTGCATACTGAATTGTAATGATCCAATTTATATGTGCAACTCTTCAGCTACTATGAGCTTCCTAAGGGCTAGGGCAGTATTTTACTTATCTCTGTAATTCACTATGTTTTGCTCAGTACCTCGGATTCAGTGAATGTTTAAAATGAAGGGATACAATCAGCAAAACAGAAAGTGGCGAGTGGTAAGATAACAGCACAGGGTCATCTGGGGACTAGTAGATAAATACGGAATCCAAAAACAGGATTTTAAGAATGAGTCTTTCACATAGGCATCCATTTGCTCACCCACTTCCAAAATACTAATAAAAATTCTAATTCTTTTTAATAAATAATTGGTATCATCATGATAGGAAGGTAGTCTAGTGGAATTTTTCATGGGGGGATGAAATTTCTTACAAGTTTGTTTCAAGGTCTAGAAGAACAGAGACAGTTGAATGTGGGAAGGTTACTGACGACAGTATGTACCTAGGCTCTCTGGAGCACAGTTACCATTTGAAAGCATATTAGTACCTATTATGCCATTTTAATTTACCAAAAAACCACACGAGAGTGGTGAGAAAACTATTGCCTTTTAACGGATGAAAAGAATTACCCAGAGGGGCGAAGGGATTTTCTTCACGGCATTGGACTAGCCAGGGGCAGGGCCACTTCCCCTTACTCACAGTCACTGCCAGAGGACTGACTTTTTATTTTTCTAGCTATTGAAAATTCTAAAAAATGTGGAACCCCAGTTTCCTCTTCTATAAAAGGGACATAATATATTATCTACTTTATAAGGTTATTGTGAACATCAAATGAGACTGAATCCCTCTAACAATCGAGGCATTGTGCAAAACACTTGGGGTATGTTGATAACAGATCCTTACTATAGGTAATTTTGGTTTACTGAAAAAAATGATTTTTAAAAAAATTGCATTTTTTTGACACTTTCAGTTTACAAAGAAGTCACATTCACCCTGTGAGTTAGAAGTTATTCTCCCTTTAAGAGCACAAAATGAATCCAGTGATCTGCCCAAAGTCACACAGTGTGAGTGACAGACTCTGATCCAGGTCTTTCAAACTAAAGAATATTATTAATATATAAACTTCTGTTAGTATTGTTTTGTCAAAGTATATAAAATACGGAAATCTATGCACTTAAAAATATATTCTTTGAATGCAACAGTTCTGGGCATTAAAAAGCAGTGGTATATAAATATCTAATTATTAAACATAACATTTTAAAACATTAGAATGAGTGAATTTTAAGTATAAATAAGAAAAACAACCTTTTGAGATTAAGTTGAGACTTTAATTTTAGGGGGTGAATGAACGAATTATTTTGCTATAAAAAGAGCTACAATCAGATGAAATAGACAACCTGATTTTTAAAAATGAGCAAAAGACTTGAACAGCCTCTTCTTAAAGGAGGGTAGTCAAGTGGCCAACAACATTTGACGAGGTGCTCCAACAGGCATTAGGAAAATGCAAACCAGCAGGGCACTACTACAAACCCACCACACTGGTTAAATTGGAAAGGACAGTTTTGGTGAGAATGTGGAGTCACTGGTGCTCTCATGCATTGCTGGTGGGAGTGGCAACTGGTGCCACTCCTTTGGGAGACTGGCAGTGTACTAACATGGAAGGTATCATTCCTATGGCTCCACAATTCCACTTGAGATGTATACTCAACAGAAATATGTATGTGTGTTCATCAACAAATGTGTACTAGAATGTTCATAGCAACACTATTTGTAACAGCTAACTCTTCCAACATCCAACAGTAGAGTGTATAAATAAATTGTAGTATAGCCATGCAATGGAATATATATAGAACTAATAAAAATGAACTAACTACATTCAACAATAAGGATGAACCTCACAAACATAATGTTGAGCAAAAGAGTGTATACTATATCATTCCACATATATAATATTCAAAACCATGCAAAACTAGTCTATGGTGTTAGAAGTCAGTATGGTGTTACCCTGGTGGGGGTGGTTAGTGACTGGAAGGGACATAGAGGGTAGCTGGATACTGTTAATGCTTTGTTTCTTGCTCTGGGTGCTGGTTACACAGGTGTGTTCATTGAGTTGTACACTTAAGATTTGGGCATTTTTCTGTATATTCTTTATGCTTCATTAAAATATTTTGAGAACTATTACTATTCCCTTCTTTTCTCATAACTATTACAGGTCTAGTCAATCAATCAAAACCATTGTGCAAAGTGAGGTGTTCTTGAACTTACTTTTCTTAATTTTTTATTTTCTAGACGCAAAAGGTCTACTTTTTGGTCACGTACATAGATTTCATTTTCTAGGTTCTTTAGAATTTCAAAGTGATCTTCGCTTTTTTTGGTTTCTTGGTCTCGTGATTGTTTTAATTCTTGCTTCACTTTCTCCTGCTCAAACATAAAACCCAAACATAAACATAAAACATAAAACCGTAAACATAAAACACAAAAAAATTATCTTACAGAGTTAAAAGAGCAGGGCTCCAGAGCATTAGACTGCCCAGATCACATTCAGAGAAGGATTCAAAATTAACTCCTAAAGCACCCAGCTGAGACTGTGGACATCTTTCCTTAGAAAAACCTATCAACTCCAAAGCTAATTTATGAAAATTTATTCATGGACTCTGGGAAGGGGGTTCATGGACCCTAAATTAAGAACCCAGACACTGAGACACCTTCACAAAATAGAATATACAGTCGGCCCTCTGCATCTATGGGTTCCACATCCATGGGTTTGACAAACCACAGATGGAAAATATTCAGAAAAAAACAATAAAAAATAATACAACAAAAATAATACAAATAAAAGCCAATACAGTATAACAACTACTTACATTGCATTTACATTATATTAGGTACCATAAGTAATCTAGAGATGATTTAAAGCAATGGTCCCCAACCTTTTTGGCACCAGGGACTGGTTTCATGGAAGACAATTTTTCCATGGACTGGGGGATGGGGGAATGGTTTCGGGATGATTCAAGCACATTACATTTATCGTGTAGGCAAACCTCTCTGTCAATGATAATCTGTATTTGTAGCCACTTCCCAGTGCTGGCATCACTACTTCAGCTCTGCCTCAGATCATCAGGCATTAGTTTCTCACAAGGAGCTTGCAACCTAGATTCCTTGCATGTGCAGTTTACAGCAGGGTTCACACTCCTGTGAGAATCTAATGACACTGCTGATCTGAGAGGAGGCGGAGCTTATGCAGTGATGTGAGCAATGGGGAGTGACTGTAAATACAGGTGAAGCTTCACGTGCTTGTCCGCAGCTCACCTCCTGCTGTGCAGCCCGGGTTCCTAACAGGCCATGGACCAGTACTGGTCCGTGGCCTGGGGGTTGGAGAACACAGATTTAAAGAATACAGCAGGATGTGTGTAGGTTATATGTGAATACTATACCATGTTATATAAAGGATTTGAACATCTGTGTATTTTGGTATCCTTGACAGTCCTAGAACCAATCTCCCACAGATACTAAGGGACAACTGTAATTCGACATATGAACAACTGTCTGGCAGAAATGGAAAAGGGGGGAATTTGTTGAGGCTTTTAGAGGGCTTAATATTTCTTGAAGGAAGAAGAATATTACATTATTGATTTTTCAGAATTCTCTACTATTTTCTTTACTGAATTCTCTATTCAGTTCTCAGTTATTATACTGTTATGCAATAACTTGTATAATATTTATTCATTGTATAATTACCAGCAGTGTCTCATTAAGAAAACGGAACTGTGTATATACTATACTTGTAATTTTCTCCTTCATATTTATCCATGCCCATGACATATTAGAAGTTACTTTTTGCTATCATTGCGTCTCAAAGAATAGTATGTTTCCATTTTTAGTCAACTCCACATACATATCATTATTAGTTATGAATTCTTTACTTGCTCCTAGTTTGTCCACTCCCCCCACACCTCTGCCTACTCATCCTTAACAAGCATAATCAAGTCTATATGCTATAAATAAGAAAACTGAGGTGCCCCCAATGGTTTTTCCACCATTACACATTAGTTCCAGTCTCTTTCTCTCTCTATATATATACATATATATTACATACATATTATATATATATGTTGTGACTAAAATTTTAAAACATGGCATTGAAAAGGTAAGTTTAATAAACGTGGATTTCATGAAAAATCCAATAGTGCCAAGTAAACACTGCTGTCTGTATATACCAGTATTCCAATAAAAGAATGAAGAAAGAATGTGTTGACTCTTTACCGTTTCATTAAAGTATCTGGAAAAGTCTCTCGTAAAGTGAAAAATATGAGTTTTCAGTAAAATCTCCTCCTGTTTTTGTGCTATTAAAAGAAAAGAGAGAGAGAAAAAAAATAACTACCCCAAACAAGGCTTATAACAAAACCAGTTTTTCAGGTGCTCCGGAAGCTGTATCAACCCCGTGTCTGACACCTCAGAATCAAGCATTTAAAACTGTTTTTTAGCTGTTTCTTCTTCCATTTAGCTTAACGTTCTTAAAAAAATGCACGTGTGGCTATTTTTTGATTTATCATTCTAAGATACTTTCTGACTTGTTCATATAGAGTATAGGAGGACTTAGCATGCTTATTCCCATCCAAATGCCCCACCCACACCCATGACCTCTACATTTCCTCCCTGTAACCCCCCATAAAGTTATGGTTTTTGTTTAAATAAAGTTTAACTGTTTAGATCATTGTGACAATGTAAGAATTATTCACTGATGAGCCAATGCTATACTAGTATGATTATATTAATATTTCCCTTTTTGTATAATTTTTTGTTTTTCCTGGCTCACTTTTTTTTATTTGCTCAGTGTTCCATGTACATATCCTCTACCTAGTACATGAAGGGTTAGGAGGAAATGTTAGGGAAGTAGGAAATTAGGAATAAGGTAATGTATTGTGCATCTGGGTAAAAGTGGTAAAAGACCAAGAAAACGTGCCTAAGTTGACTAAATGAAAACCTGACAAGAAGTGGAAAATGTGAGGAATGGGAACCAGACCAGTTACCCAGGTATTTATTTTGTAATACTCTTCTCTTCC